>CAUYSK010042406.1:0-27578 GCA_963575035.1 Avahi laniger | reverse complement strand
TTGCCTTCCTCAAACCTTGATTGCACTTCATTTCATTGCCTCAAGGACAACCACAGTCGCTGTTTCTGTATTCAGCCCTGACAACAGGTGGTAAAGAACCACTATGGGTAATTTTGACATTGCAAAGGACAAAGCTCAGATGTTCCAACTCCCTTGGTTTACGGAAGTGAGGATTGGTGCCTTGCCCGAGTCACTTTCTGTAAAACAGCTGTGGCTAGAGGCAGCAGATCTCATATTAAGAATTTTTTCCCACTGTATCCGAAGTAACTACGACCAGCTCAGTGGGACTGTGCAAATAGGAAATTGCCTTGGAACTTCTTATGGTCCAAGTCCCCGAAGAGTTCTTTCTGGGCCATGGACAGAACTTAGTTGCTATGATCTGAAAACAAAAAGAATGGTGAGTTTTTGGAATATTTGGGGATTTTTTTTATGGCCATAACATAAAAAACATCCCAGTGTGATTGAATTGATGAAAATGTAGAATTCAAGTTAGACATTGCTTCAAACTCAGAATCTCTTCATCGTTTCTTCTCAACAACCTCCCCATTTTTCCAGGCCCAATTCTGCCCTGGTTTCCACAAGACCTCTCTCAATTAACCCAGGCAACATGATTGTCTTCCTTCTGCTCATCTGGAGCTTTCTGTCATTCAAAATCTCTCAATCTCTCTCTTTCAACAACATTAAAAATTGTATTAGGCCGGGTGCGGTGGCTCACGCCTGTAATCCCAGCACTCTGGGAGGCCGAGTCGGGCGGATTGTTTGAGCTCAGGAGTTCGAGATCAGCCTGAGCAAGAGCGAGACCCCGTCTCTACCAAAAATAGAAAGAAATTGATTGGACAGCTAAAAATGTATAGAGAAGATTGGCCTGGCGTGGTGGCACATGCCTGTGGTCCCGGCTGCTTGGGAGGCTGGGGCAGTGGGATTGCTTAAGCCCAGGAGTCTGGGGTTGCTGTGGGCTGGGCTGATGCCACGGGACTCACTCTAGCCAGGGCAACAAAGTGAGACTCTGTATCAAAAAAAACAAAAAAAGTTCTCTGGCTTATGAAAGCAGACACACAGGGCAGACATCCTCCTTTTTTTGGCTGCACAGTCCTTAGTGAGGTTTGATAACTTGAACTGAGGCAGCCACTTTGTCACCATGAGGAGTGCTAGCTTGAAAGTGAACTGGTATGATAAGGATGGTAGAGCAGAAATATGGAAATCACTGGGGTTCTTGATAATGTTGAGCTTCTGAATTAACCAATTTTGGAAACTTCCTGCCCTGGATTTCTAGTTATATGAGACAATAATTCTTCATCATTTGAGCTACTTGAGTTGGGATTTCCTATCAGTGGGAGCTTAAATCTTTCTAACTGATACAATTCAGAACTTAAATCTCTCACTCCACACCAAGTGAAGTTTTGAATATGCCATGTTCTCTGCACATAAATATCAGATACTTATCATTTTGATGGAGAAATATATTGAGAAACTTTATTTTTTCAGGATAAAAGCAGTATCAAATATGCAAAATATGTAGAAATATATATTTTAAAAGTTAACTGAAATGCAAAGTTATTTGTCATTATCTCTCTTCAGGTACACTAAGTCACTTGCTTTTTATTATAATTATTTTTTAAATGTGTGGAAAAGTTTTCTCTTTTATTAGATGTATTTGTGACATTGAAGTCAAAGATGATTCTGTAGAGGTTTACCCGAGACATGGAGTTAAGAAAGTAGCCAATAAAGTGACACTTATTTGCTATCTTAAAAAAAAATGATCCTGATATTTTAATTTGGTGCTCATTCACTGGAAAATAACATACCTGTCCATTTTTCATTATTCCCCTGTTCTTTTCTATGGGGTGTAGGATATAAAATAACACCCTTCTGTTTGGCACTCAAGCCCTTCCAAATGTAGCTCAACTTACCTCTCCAAGCCTGTTTCTCACTGTATCTCTTGATCGATCCTTTTTTCCAGCAGACCTGAGTTAATGTCCCCCCATTCCCCCAAGACGTCCTCACCTATCCTTGCCATTGCATCCCCTCTTCTTGTCACCTTCTCCTTGCAGGATGCAGCTTCACATCTGTGCTTGAAGTGCAAATCTGATCCTTCCTACCCCCAATTCCACTTTCCCTGTGAAATCTGTAATATCTCCTCCTTTCTGTGCTCTCAGCCCAGCTGGAAATATTGCTTCTTATTCAGGACTCTAACAGCATTTTATCTTAGCCTCTTTAACAAATTGATACCCTGTATTTATCTTTATTTTTTAATGTACTTTTCTTCTGGCTACTTTCTTCTGCTTTTCAAATATTTCTAAATTTGCAAGTATGACTTTAAAAATGGAAAATCATCTTGAATCCCCTGACTAGACTCTAAATTCCTTGAGAGAATATTCATGTTTTTTTTTTTCATTTTTATAACTTTCCAGTAGGACTAGCACTAACAGCGAGTATTGCCCATAAGGCATAGCAAATATTTGTTGAATAAACAAATATGTTGGATATATTGCCGTATATCCAAGCCTAAAACACTACTTTTGTGCTTGTGTGTATATAAATCAACTCAACGCGACCACCAATAAATCTCAAGGAACGTCCCTCAGAGTTGAGAAGCAAGGAGTCAGTCATGCCCCATAATTCCTCAACAACGAAAGGATTTCAATAGATTCAGGTAATGTTGGTTGGAGTAACTACAGCTACCGTTCTTATTAGCCATAGTAGGATCCAATAGTTAAAAGTTGGATTGTTTTTTTCTGAATCGCTGCCCTACCTCCGTCCCATTTGTCCCTAGGAGATTAGAGCAGAACAATAAGAAATATTTTTCATTAAGTCACTGACTCTTATTAGCTTTCTTGGGGGTAGGGCGGGTTACAATGATTTTGCTTTACAATGTGACTGATCATAATGTGCTTTAAAAATGTACACGTTTTATAGTAATATAATTAATTTCTATTATATATTATATTAAAGTTCATATTAAATTCTGTATTTCAAGTTTCTTTTGGGTAAGAATACTTATTTCCCCTGTGTCAGTTCAGGTTCTCTAGAATGCGGAAGCTAAGACGGTGAGAAGTGCTGGAGATTTGTTGGGGTTACCCCAGTGAAAGATAAAGGGGAGCAGGGCAGGAGTGGGCAGGCAAAGCCTTCAGATTGGGGTGTACTACTTCTAGGGCAAATCCTGTGACTTGAGGTGGAAAGGAGTGGGGATTGGGTGGGAAAAATTCACACGGGTGAGTAAGAACTCAGGAACTGATTTTGAAGAAAAAGTAACAAGACTTACCCTACCGGACATTAAATAATAAATAAGTAGGAAAGGTATTGGCATAGGAGTAAAAACATAGACAAATGAAACAGAATAGAGGGCAGAAAAAGACTCAAGCGTACACAGAAACCTGATATTTGGCAATGGGAGAAATTACAGAATACAAGTCAGTATCCGGCGAGGGCCTCTCCGCCGATGGCATTTTCTCCTGGCACCCTCACGTGGTGGAAAAGGGGGAAGCGCAGAGGTGGGTGAACTCTGTGTGTTCTCATGGCAGAAGAGATGGAAGGGCCAGGCTCCTCTTTGAACCTTTTTTTTTATAAGGGCATTAATTCCATTCACGAGAGCAGAGCTCCCTGGCTTATCACTTCCCCAAATGTCCTACCTCTTAATACCATCACCTTGGTGTTTAACTTTCAACATGAATTTTAGACGGACATAGATATTCAAACCATAGCAGATGTTGCTCACAATCAGAAATTTGGCACTAGTGATGACTTTGCATTTTCCCCAAGATTTCCAAGTGCCTTTGAAATTTGCTCACACATCACTGACTTTGAATTATTAGATAATTTTCTTCACTTGGACTGTGCTACTATGGCTTTTGGTTCAAGCTGTTGCTCAATTCAAAAATGGGTTGAAATGTACACTCTCTTATCTAAAAGTAGGTAATAACAGTTCCAACTTGCGGGCATGTATTGTGTGACTGCTGTTTACAATTTACGTATGAGTGTACTCACTGAG
Organism: Avahi laniger; assembly: GCA_963575035.1. Taxonomy (NCBI): domain Eukaryota; kingdom Metazoa; phylum Chordata; class Mammalia; order Primates; family Indriidae; genus Avahi; species Avahi laniger. Next base: position 23,590 of record CAUYSK010042406.1, on the reverse strand, counting down.
CTCTCATGCTGTAGGTAAGTATTATTATCAGATTTTATAGGCGAAGAAGCTGAAACTCAATGTGGGGAAAACTCTCAAGTCGGGTCACACTTCTACAGAGTGGCAGGATGCAGTGCACGCTGTCTGGGGTACGGGCACACGTGTAGGGCAGTGTAAAGACAGTTTATGTAACCAAAACGTTTTACCCCGTAATACTCTGAAATAAAAAAAAAAAAGACAAGAAAAGAAAACGGCAGGGTTTGTAATGGAACCCAAGTCTCTCTCATTCTTCAGCCTCTGGTTTTTGCATTGTCCAACTGCCCGGTGATTTTCGCACAACTGCTTACATACATAGGTTACAACTTAAGGTCCTTGAAAGAAAGGAAGAGGGGGGGGAGCTAAGTTTTATTGAGTCTTTCTTTATTACTGTATAAGTTCAAATATTCTAAAGTTGAAATTAACAATTTTTTTCATTTATAGCTCGCAGAATTTAACTGAAAACCATTAGCAAGATTTTATAATATATCATGCCAATTACAGTAAGGTGTAGACAAATTAAATGAATTCATATTATAAATTTTTGTTAAAAGCACTAACTATATTTTTAACACTTTGAATATTTATCTTTCCCTTTAACAATTTACTGTGTTTCCACTGACAGGTCTTTAATATCAACAGAAAAATTTCCTAAGGATCCATGTGTGCTGTTAAACAGAATTCGTACTTAATGGAAATTAAGGATGCTATGTAGAGTGTGTTAAATGAAAGTTGTTTCATGAAGTCAGGTTATCACTTTATATTTTTAATAATCTATTAAAAATTGTATTTTTGAAACAGATAATGGGCTTTTTGTGACAGAGGAAGTTTAAAAATTACAGATTACTAGTAAACTCTTAATTTTTTTTATTTTGAATTATGTAAACCATAACATACAAGTACAATGAATAACATAAGGAACATCTGGTATCCACCACGTTGCTCTCTCAGATTCTAATATTTTGCCCTTCTTGCTTTATATTGTTTTTTTGAAAAAAAATCACAAATAAAGATGAACCAATTTTATAACACTCCCACTTCCCATTTTCCTCCCTCATTCTATAAGAGGTAACCTCTGTTATGAATTTGGTGTTTATCATTTTAATTCACATTTTATACTTTATATATACATATATACATACTCATAAGTATTATATCCCATTGTGTTACATGTTTTAAAAGTTTGTACAAATAGTATTGGGCTATACATTGTGTTTCTGAGACTTACCTATTTTGATACATGATACATGATCTAGAGGTCATTCATTCTTGTTGTTGTGTGATATACTATTGAATGAATTTTGAATATACCATATGGTAAGAATCCATTCTCCTTGATGGGTAAGAGGTCATTTCTAATTTTCACTGTTACGAACAATGTCATCACATTCATTCCTTCTCACGATTCATGTTCATAGGTAGGAGAGTTTCTCTAGGAAATATACCAAGAATCAACTGTGGTTCGAAGTACATGTGCATCTTTAACTTCACTAAATAATAGCAAATTTTTCTTCAAAGTGGTTGCATCATGCAGGGCGTGAGGTACCTTTTTTCCAGCATTCTTGTTATCCCCAAAATGTAATTATTAGACTCTTCTACTTTTTCCAGTATAATGGATATGAAATAGGATAACATTGTCTTAAGTTCTATTTTTCTGATTACTAAACAGGCTGAACAATTTTAACATTTTTATTGGTTGCTCAAGTTTCCTCTTCTGTGAATTCCTTGTTTATATCCTTTGCCTATTATTCTGTTTGACTTTTTCTTCACAATTTGAAGAAATTTTTAAAATAAGATACTATGTGTTTGTTATATATTTCACTACAAATATTTTTTCCAGTCTTTTGTTGTCTTGGGACTTTCATTATGGTTCCTTTTATGAAAGAACAGTTTTTACTTTTAGGTAACTGAATTCATCTGTTTCTCTTTAAAGTTTGTGCTTTCACTGTGTTTAATAAGCCCTTTTCTACTCTGGGACAAAAAAATATTCTATGTTATTTTTTAAATCTTTGAAAGTTATATTTTATTGTGAAATCTTTAATCTATCTAGAATCTAATTTTTGGAGTGAAGTGAGTGGGAATCTAATTTTTTTCCTCATATGGATATTTGCCCCAATATCACATTTAGAACAGCTAGCTTACTCCACTGTAATGGTTAACTTTATGTGTCAGCATGGCTAGGCCTTGGCACCCAGATATTTTGTCAAACAGTATTCTAGATGTTTCCATGAAGGTATATTTTTTAGATGATATTTATATTTAAATCATCAGAATTTGAGTAAAGCAGATTATCTTCCATATTGTGGGTGGGTCTTACCCAATATGCTGAAGGCCTGAACAGAAAAAGACTGATTTACCCTGAGGAAGGGAAAATTCTGCTGATAGACTGCCTTCGGACTTGCATTGCAGCATCAGCTCTTCCTGGGCTCTCCAGCCCGCTGGCCTATCCTGCAGATTTTGGACTTGCCAGCTTCTACAGTAATGTAAGCCAATTTCTTAAAATTGCTCTCTCTCTTGCTCTCTCTCTCACACACACACCCACTGATTTGTATGCTATATATTTCTCCCATTGCCAAATATCTGGTTTCTGTGCATGCTTGAGTCTTTTTCTGCCCTCTATTCTGTTTCATTTGTCTATTTTTTTACTCCTGTGCCAATACCTTTCCTGCTTATTTATTATTTAATGTCTGGTAGGGTAAGTCTTGTTACTTAATTATTCTTCAAAATCAGTTCCTGAGTTCTTACTCATCCATGTGAATTTTATAATTAGCTTGAAAATTTCATTAAAAACCCAGCTCAGGTCTTTATTGAAATTGCTTCGAATCTATTGATTAATTTGGTGAAAACAAAGTCTTTTTATATTATTGAATCTTTTTATCCATGAACATGCTATATCTCTTATTCAGAATCAGGTCTTCTATTATTTTATTCAGATCTATTATATTCTTTAATAATGTTTAATAATTTTATCCGTCTTTTCCTACATATTTTTTGGTTTGGGTTTGCTTTTCGATTTACTCCTGTAGACTATATCATGTAATATTGTTATTATGAGTGGACTCTTTTTAAATTAAGTTTTGCGTGGCCTTTCACTCTCTCGTTATTTATTTAGTTAGCTATTTAGTAAGAGATTGGCTGACTTTAACGGGGAAGAGGGTTGCCTGAACAAAGACCACATTTCCTAGCTGAACTTGAAACTGGGAATGGACTTTTCACTAAGTTCCAGCCAATGGATCAGTGGCATGTAAATGGATGCATTCTGTGAGGCTTTGAGAAAGTGTCCTTAAAGGGAGGGGTGATACTTTCTTTCCCTACTCTTCTTTCCTTTTGACAGAAATAAGAACAATAAGAATGTGTTAACTAAAACATTAGGCAAGTGGGTTTAAGGTCCTATTAAATGCACTGTATACATTCCCTGGATCTTGGCATCAGGGAATGAAGTTTCCAGGCAGTTTGGCAAAAACTAGAAGTTCTCTGATTTAAAAAAAAATTTACACTTGTTTACTTTTGACAATAATCTGAATCATTAAGACAGAGATAACCTTTCTCATTCATTTTTTAAATGTATTACTGAACTTAATGTGCTATTATTTAGTGTTTGTGAATCCATGTTTGTGAGACAGATATAAATTTTATTTTATTATACTGTTAATATCCAGGTTATACTGTCATTCCAAAATGAGCTAAGTAACTTTCTCACCTTTTTAGGTCACTGAAACAATTTAGGTAAGATTGATATTATCAGTTTACTTGCAGTTTTGGTAAAACTGCCTATACTTGGTAAAACTGTCCAAGCCTGGTATCTTTTGGTGGGGGAAATTTTTACTCACTGATTCAATTTTTTTAACAGTCACTGGTTATTGTTTTTCTCAGTTTTCCTTACTTTTTCTATCTTCCCTCCCTGTCCCCTCACCCCCAGCGTTTTTCTGAGCCATTGGGTCTGTCCTGTCTTTTCTGAATTTGCCGACCCTACTAACCTGTTTCACAATCTCTGTCTGAAACTCCCAGATGCAGTTCACCTAATGCGTGATACTTCATGAGTGTTTAGAGCTGCCTCTCTGCTGTGCCTGGAAGAAGAAAGGACCAAACAGACCCCTTTCTTTCCCTTCCACACTGTATCTTTAGTCTCACCAAGACTGGCACTCCACCCTGAGCAGTTGTGAGTAATTTATTTTTACTGGAAGGCTAGTCCAGCTATTAATGATTTGGACATTCCACTGGGTCTCATAGGGAAAGCATGGTAAAGTCTGAGGTCCTTTTGGTGACATATCTCTTTTCATCCCTCCTGACTCCCCTTCCCTCGGATTCTCCATCCCCACCACGAGACACCCCTATCTTTTTGTCCTCATCTGAAAACACCCCTTCTCTAAGGGAGAGAGCTGCCCCCCTGGATCAATTCTCTCCTCTCACTAGTGAACCTCACTGCACTGAGTATAGGAGAGGACAGGTTTCAGTCCCATGAGTGGGGATGTAGCTTCTCCAGTTTAAATTTTCTTTTTGATGGTCTCTCATTGTGAGCTGTGAATCATGGACTTTTAAACTGCCTACCTAATAAAGGAAGCTTGTCCTCTGAAAGTCAACTTTAGTGTTGGCAAAGGGGCCATGTGGTTTCCATTTTTGTTTTTGTTTTTCCTGAGAATTTAGGCCTTAATCCTGCACTAGGAGATATGAGCCAATATTGTGCTAGTGAAAAGCACTTGCATTTTTCCTGCTCATCTCAGAAGCCAACTCGCCTCATTGAAGAGCTTCACTCACTTCCGGTGACTGTTCTCTCCCACCCTGGAATGGTTGACCCTTATTAACTTACAGGGAGTCGGCAGCCAGATTATAATGGGGAGACAGAAGTAGGAAAGAAAGAGGGGCATTAGAAATTCCTTCCATCTCACATTTTTTTATGTATAAGACTATCACTTCTGTTCTTCAACTTTCTAGAAAGTGTGAGGAGTAATAACAATAATGATAAATATGCATTAAATTCTTCCTGGCTCTATACCAAGAACTTTACATGCATTACTTTATTTAACCCTTATAACTACCTTATAAGTTATAATTATTATCTCCATTTCATAGATGAGAAAACTGTAGTTTAGATGATTAGGAAGCTTATTCAAGATCATGTAACTGTAAGTGCTACAAATGTGAGCTTAGCTCTAATTCCAGAGACCACATTTTTGGCCACCAAGGGAACTTCTCCATACAGCAAATAACTTGTAATCCCTTGTGAGAGGGAACTCTCCCTTTTAAAATGAAAATTGACTAGTTTGCTGATGGAGAAAGAGCCGTCTTAACGGAGCAGCTCCAACTCCGTTGCCCGGAGGTTCTCTCTTCTTGGGAGCTGCCGCTGTGCCACGTGCTGTTCTGGGTTGAGGGAGTCCTGTTTTCTCTGGAAAGTTCCACCCCTGAGATAGGCTGGCATTAAAAACACACATTAGTCAATACTGAGGGAGAACATGAGGAAAGCAAACTGAGAAAGCACATGGAACACAGAAACCGTCCAGCTGGCAGTTCTGTGACCCCACACTTACTTGCTTTCCCCCTGAGGCTGGCCCCACTCCACATCCTGCAGGGCGTTCTCAAAGGACTAGGACATATTTTTCTCACCTTACAGATGCCTCTCATTAAGTTGATTTTTTTTCAGTCCAAGGACCTTCCTTTTCCTTCAGCAGCTGGCGAGACACCCTGGTGATTAACACCATGTGCTGTCCCGGCAGGCCCAGGTACTTGCCCTGGGCCTGAAGGCCAAGGTGTAACAACAACTCCAAAAGTCAGTGGCGAAGCAGAAGTGACATGGATTGGGGGCTTCATGGCCACACACACAGCCACATTCTGCTGTTGGAGGAGGAAGTTCACAGCAGCTTGTTTCTTTGACAAGAGAGATTGTTCTGCAGAGGGCCGGATGCGGCACCTGGCCACTCGCCACACAGAAGAGGAGCCCTGTGCACCCAGCAGGCCTGCGTGGGCTCTGCTGGCCGCGCCCACTGGTTCCCTCTCCGCGCATTTGCACAGCGCCCAGCCACGCTGAGACTGGGGAAGAGACAGAGATCGAGAGATAGGAAGGGTTAGGAAATGAGTTTCTCTTAGTGCCTATGCCTATCCCAAGGGAAAAATGCATCCTACAAATTATTCCTGACCTTCCTCTTTCCTGTTCTGACATCTCTCCCTACCCTTACCCCTACCTTCAGAGAAAAGAAATTTAGCTACAAAGTGAAACCTCTTTCTCAGGGGAATTATCCCACATAAGCATATATTGACCTATTTATTTTAGGTTCGGCTTTGGCCTTTAGAAATTTTCTTGGTGGTGATTTTTATTTGAAGAGAAGTTGTTGCTAAATTTGTTTAATTCTAGCATTTCTCTCAGCAAGGAACTCATGACTCTGGAATTGTGATTTATTGTGTTTTGGCTGCTAATATTGTCTACTGCCAAAAATCCCACTCTGTAGAAGAGACTGAGGTTCACAGAGAATGAGTAATTTACAAAGTGGGGTCTACTGTTTGTCTTCGAAGTGTGGCCTCTTTCTTTGATTCTTTATTTCCTTTGATATCCAGCTTTTTCTGGAGTTCTTTATTTAATCACAAATCAGTAGACTCTAAAGGCTTTAAAGGAGTAGAATAAATTCAGATGCCCATCAGAAAAGTATACATGGAAGGGTGTGAAGTCAGGAATTCTGTTTGTAAAGAATCATGTTTCTCAGGTCAAAAAATAATATATATATTTTTATTTTTTCTGAGTTTCAAGAGATTCTTAAGAAACTCTAAATTTTTCTCACGTTTGATTCTGGATTGGGTTGTAATGACCCAGGTTACTGAATGTCAGGAAAAAATTTGCTCCAGAGAGCTAACTTGTCCAAGATATTTGAAAGACATCTGGGGTAACTCTGGTCATGACTTAGAGCCAACCCACATCCGGGAAAAGTCACCCCAGCCAAGCTATAGACCTGTAAATAAGAAAAATTGGTACTTGTATTATAATTCCTTGTGTTTGGGGGGTACTTTGTTATGTTTGTTGTAATTATAATAATAGCTGAATAATACATCACTCTTTGCTTTCCATTCTACTTTCTCATGTGAAGCAATACAACTCCTCCACCTCTGGCTCTGCCCCATTTCTCTGGATCACATGGGACACAAAAACACTCTAACATCTCTTTTTCTCATTAATACCTCTGTCTTGAAGTTGAAGCTGGGAAAAACACAGTCTTTTTTAGGATGTAAAATATTGTGAGCCTGAGGATATAGAAAACTGAATGTTGTCTGTGCGTAATCTCAGATGTCAAGCTATAAAACAAAACTTTGCCCTGTGCTTTGAGAATAATTTAATGACTCCTTTTACTATTGTTTCATGTTCCTTAGAAAAGCAGAAATAACCACTGTCACTTCTCAGAACTGATGGTACAATGAATAGACGGATTAATATAGTACTTTATTGTGGTTGTATGCAGTGTTACCTTTGCAACCCTCTACAGCAGTGGTCCCCAACAGTTTTGGCACCAGGGACCAGTTTCATGGAAGACAATTTTTCCATGGACCAGAGACAAGGGTGGGGGTGGTTTCAGGATGATTCAAGCACTTTACATTTATTATACAGTCAAACTTCTCTGCTAATGTTAACCTGTATTTGCAGCTGCTCCCCAGTGCCAGCATCACTGCCTCAGCCCTACCTCAGATGGCCAGGTGTCAGACTGTCAGGAGTGGAGAACCTAGATCCCTCACATGCGCAGTTTACAGTAGGGTTCACGGTCCCATGAGAATCTAATGCATCCTCTGATCTGACAGGAGGCAGAGCTTATGGGTGATGCAAGCGACGGGGAGCAGCTGTAAACACAGCTCAGCTCCTGCTGTGTGCCTGGTTCCTGGCAGGCCACAGACCCATATCTGTCAGTGGTCAGCAGCCTGGGGGTGGGGACTGCAGCTGGAGAGGGCTAAACTCTCCAGTCAAGCAGAATCCATTTAACCAAATCTCTCTACAAAGAATCTTAGGTACATACATATTTTTGTTTTTGAGTAGTTGTTGAAATCAGTGTGTGGCATTTTATAGTTTCCACTTTAGAATTTCACTTCTAGTAAGAATACAAAGAATGTGTTAAAAATGATCTGGCTTAATCCATACATTATCTACTATGAATTACCTAAGTGACCTAGAAACATTGTGATGAAAAAAATAGCAATTTAAAATAACTTTCATAGTACATTTGGCCAAAAAATCATGAGGAACAATTCCATTTCCAGCAGGTACTTGCATGACTGTGTTAGATTATGAGAAGAGAAAGCTATTAAAAAAGTAGAGTTCTAGCATGCATTCCTCTCTGTGGAACCCCCAAATTCAAAATTCATGCCTGCATCTGAGTCTTAATTCCAAGTTCCCCCTGCTTTGAGTGGTCTCATCCTTCCTTTTCATTCCGCATCCTACCAGTTCTTCTTTGCCCATCCAAAGTTCCTTAATTTCCCAATCTCCCATCTTTCCTTACTCTTTTTTTTTTCCTTAAAGCATGAGGTCCTACACCCACAGGGAGTTGCATTCTTATTCCAAAGTATTCTTATATCCATCTACATATATGTATAGTCTCACTCAATAGAGATTAAAAGTATAAATAGAATCATATAGCTTCCCCTACCCTGTATCAGTGTGTATTATATATATATATATATATATATAAATACATATAAGGCAGAAGAATGCAGATGACATTATATATGTGTGTATATACGATACTTAAAAGGATCTGCAGAGGGCTGTCATATACAACTACGCAGCTGTGCACAGATAACTGTACTCAGCCCTGAATCTTCATACCCAGATGGAATGGGAACCACTTGTCTGCACCACACAATCTAGCACTTATGTTAGTAGGGCTTTCCAATTATTTTATGTATGTTACATATGTAATGCTTGTCTCCTTGACAATGCAAGCTCCTTGAGGAAAGTGATCTGTCTTATTTTTATAGCTACCAGAGTTAGGCACATAATGATAGAAACAAAATTAGATGTCTTGGTGTGTTAACTTTATTAGGCCTCCTACCCTTTCACCATATACCTACCTGCACAGCCAGTCTATTCAGGCTCCATCGCCTTCATCTCCTTCAGGAAGCCTATTTTAAAAGGAGTCAAGAAGACATACAATACTCTTTTCTTCAAAGAGTAATTAGTACACTTCGTATAATCAAAAAAGAAAACTATGTCATTGCTGCATACAAGTAAAATGTGTGTGTGTGCAAACTCAGTTTTATAATAGGATGTAAAAGTCCAGAAAAACAAGGTTATAAATCATCTACTTTTATTAAAACTCAAATCAAATACTTCTACCACTTCAACACTAACAGCATCTGGACTGTCAGGATGGTAGAAAGTTCTGGGAGATATAGAATGAATGGCTTCTCAGTTCCGATCTGCCACACATGGAGGGAGGCAGATGAGTGCCGAGGACAAGCCATTGCTCTGGCACTGGGCTGGCTGGGTTTGCATCTCACTTTTTCCCTACCTCCTTGTGTGCTTGCTTGTTAGATCTCGACTAAGCTATGAGGCTTCTCATTGCTCTGTTTCCTCACTGGGTAATCACTTTACCTTCCTCCTAAGGTTGTTTTGAGTATTAAATGAGTTCACACACCTAAGCACTAAGACCAGTGCCCGGCATAGCATTCGATTCAGTGTTAAATATTTTTATTATCTTCCCTCTTTGAGCTTCAGATTCCAAATGTTAATACTGGTAAGATAAAAATAGATCAGATGAGGTAAACATGTGACAGTGTTTTGCATGTGTAAGAACCATACAGATATAAGGCATTATTCTTTTAAAAGGCCACTTTCAAGCATAGTGTTGATTTCTTCGGTTCATTCTATAAATTTCTCCCCAAATGCTGAGTTCTTTGTTTGTGTGATTTGATAGCAGAATTGTGTTGGATATTATGTTAGACACTATTGTAAACATTACTCCTGAAATCCCATGACACATCCATTTTAAGATGCATTCAGTTATTAAATGAAGGTGAGTGTCCTGGTGGTGGGAATTTTATAGTGGTGAGGAAAACTTAACCTGCTATGTGAAAGTTTGGTGGATAGCTTAATGCTCTTTGTTTATTCAACACATAGTACAGATCTTTATAGCCCAAACTCTTAGGGGAGATTTGTGAGAGAACAGACTTTGCTTCAGTACGGGGAGAGGTTTAGGAAAATATTGACTCTGCTTCTCTGCCACAGAAGCCAACAGAAGTCTGCCTGGTGTTCTAGCCGCCCTCCACATTCTCCCACCTCCTTTTCTAGCAGGGCTCCTCTTCCTTCTAAACTCTTATCCTAAGCTATGGGCCAGTTGTTCTCAAACGTCAGTGAGCATCTGAATCACCTGCAGAGTTTGTTAAAACATAGATTACGGGGCCTGCCCCTAGCATTTCTGATTCAGTGGGTCTGGGGCGGGGCCTGAGAATCTGCATTTCTAACAAGTTTCCAGATGATGCTGACACTGCTGGTCTAGGGACCACACTTTGATAACCACTGCCCTAGGCAAATTGCCAATTCTCTGTACCTAAAACTACCCCTTGTTATCATCATTATTATCTTTGGTCATTGTTGCTTTTCCTGGATACAATTCCCCACCGTCTTCACCTATCAAATCTCAATGCTCTTTCTCCTTCTTAGCTTGTTTCAAATGTACTTCATTCATAAAGCTTCTTCTGACTTCTGTGTTACTCCCAACCACATGAGCTCCATCCTTCCCTGAGCCCCCACTACTGCTCTGATCTTGGAATGTGCTTTATTACCGTACCAAACAACATGCTTCTTGATGACAAAGGACTGAACCGTAATCTTTTTTTTAATCCTTTAAAATTGGTTCTCTAAGAGTTTATAGTAGATTCGTTAAGTAGGATTCAAGTATACAATTATATATATGGTGCTGTTTCACTCTCTCGTCCACTCTCATTTGTACAAAATCTGATACCGACTATGCTTAGACCCAGTGTGTACATTTCCCAGGTTTTGCTATACTGGGAGCCATGCTCGTATTTGATCTATTATATGAAAAGGGTGCTATTTGTTCAATGGTTTGTGAACCCCAAATCTCTTATTTAGCATCATGCCTAATCTTTTTTTAAAACAATTTTGACAGAAAAGGGAATGAATTTTAAATAATCCAAATTTAATTAGAAATGTTAGATGCTAAAATTTGACTTTTTTTTTCTTTTTTGTGAGAGAAGCTCTGTCCCATTCTTATTGCAACTGATTCTACCCTTTTCTCAATCCCTCTTTCTTTTTGGCCATTTTTCTCTGCCAACGATTAAATCCAGGGGCTGAATTCCCAGGGATTTAATTTCTCATGGTAGCATGTGGCTTTGGGCAGTTACACAGACATCCAATTACCAGAGAAGTCAAATAAGCTAATGACTGCCTGAGGCATTCATGTGGGAGGGGCTTTGGAGACTCCTCTGAAAGCTCTTTCTGCCTGTCACCTGCCCAGACATGAAGCCAGTCCTCTACTCACACATTTTCCCCAAAGAAGGGTAAACAGGGGGTTTCCTTGGAGATGGCTTTTCCCAGAGTTTGAATACTTGCTTTTCCCACCCTCGTCCAGAGAGGCAAATTGCCAGGATGTTATACAGGGTTAGTTTCTCGGTTATCTAATAAGAAAAAAATGTTCCCCAGACTGTTCTGCTGTTCCTGTGGGAAAATATTAGAAATAATATTTTTCAAACTCTGCTTAAAATTTTGTCACCTATATTGTTGCTAACTTCTTTAAGGCATGCAAAATATACACTTTATTTAGAAATCAGCTCCATATATTTTTTTCCCTAAAAATTGTTTAAAATTACTTTATAATTTATTTGTAGAAAGATTAGTAATTTCTATTAGTTAATCCCAGCCCCCCAAAACAACTTATCCTGAATGACAGACCTTCTTTGACATATACACTGAAGTTGGCTTACTGTATGTTCACTCTTTGGACATGGACTATGCCCTCATAAAACTTTCCAAGAATCTGGGAGCCCCATTTGGAGAGCCTCGGATACTTTCTCAGTGTAAAAAGGGCATTTCTACCTATATTTATGCCAAACATTTTGTTACCACTCATTCTATTCTTCATTGAGTTAGGGCTTTTATATGGAAAGAAAATTTAAAAATTTCATTTTAAGAAGATTTAAAAAGATGGTTCATATACTATATAATGCTTGCTTACAAACACATAATAAAAATATTTACACATAAAAGTGACTAACTGAATAATGACAAAGAATGTGATTTGGAAGGAAAAAGAGGTCTGAAAGGATGCAATCTCACAGTGAGAAAAATATCATGGAATATCTCATAGACCTGATTATTGCATGGGGCTTAAACTTTCCAGACTACACAATACCCAGACAATGTTCAGGTCAGAACTTGAGAGCATGGTTGGAAAGGAAGACCAGGCAAAGAGGCTAAGGGAGGAAAATATTTAAATAACATCACTGTAGTCCAAAAACAACTGGTGTGAGTTACCTCTCCAGGAAGAAGAAATAACTTCAACAAAAGCAATGTAAAAGAGTATTGCTTAAACATGACGATAAAGAGTCACTGAGTTAGTGTCTGGATACTGAGGCCTTTGGGGACAAGGTAACCCAGAACCACGTGATGTGGCTGGTGGGAACAGGCTGGGCCAAGTGGGAGTGGAGAGGTGTAGAAGAACAGGTAGCCCCCATATGGGCAGTGTATGTGCTGTACTGGGTTGTGTGTTTATCGTGCTGCATCGAGCCATTTCCTGGTACATACTGTGATGCTCTGTTTATCAGATGCCTTTTGGCCTTTCCAGGGTGGCAGCTTGATGGGAGCAGACTTATGAGGTATGTTCCAGTTCTTTCCTTTTTGATGAGGTCACATTAGGGTTCTATCAGCTGTTTGTTTACTTATCAACTTGTACTGCAATAGAAACTGGTTCTCCTGGAGGCTAAGTAAACAGAAATGAAGCAGAAACACTCCACTTTTTAGGAGGCAGATGAAATATTAGATCTTGTTGTTAGGATGCCAATTAAAGTTCCAAGAACAGTTCAGCTGTGGCTTCTCGATTGGGATGAATATATTAATCATTTCTTCAGATTTGCAGCTTTTTTGTTTGAAATTTGTCCATTATAACAACTAAAGGAATAATAATAAACTTTAATATAAGTCTCCCCTCCCCCATACAATTTTTTAACTCATTAATGGGTATTTGCCAGAAAACTTTAGGCAATTTAGAGTTATACTTTATGATTAAAGGAGGAATGAACTTGAATTAGAGGCAGAATTGAGTAGTGAAAAAGTATAGACTCAGAAGCTAGGCAATCCCAGGAATAAAAACCTGGTTTTGTCCTTGAGACCTATATGACCTTGGGCAAGGTAAGCAAACTCATTGCCTTTTAGCTTCCTCATTTGTAAAGTTGAGATTATCACATCTACCTCTCAGAGTGGTTCCATGGATTAAATGTGCATGAATGCTCAGCATTTAACACGGTACCTAGTTGATAAACAGCCTGCAATGAACACTACTTGCCTTCCCCCTTCCTTTATCATGTGGTTGTATCAGTGGCAAAAGCTAAACGATCATTTTTTTCTTTTTGGTTTTGCCATTGGGAACTCTTTTAGTTGGTCCTTCAGTCCTTTTGACATATGCCCATCATTCTGGGATCTTTCCTTCTTTCTTTCTTTTGAGCACTTTCTTACTTTATGATACTAAAAGATGCTCCAAGTTTCATTTCCTGCCCTAGCCTTAGAATCAGCCATTTCTCTAAGGAGCTTTTGGTATTAGAAACCAAAATCCAGGTGCTAGTTGTGCTCACATATATCATTATTATTATGTTCGTTTTATTCTTTACAAGAGTTTTATATTTATAGCAAAATTGAGAAGGAGTTCAGAGAGGACTCACATACCCCAGTTTCCCCTATTATTAGCATGCTTTATTAGTATGGTAAATTTATTACAATTAAGGAACCCATATTGCTGCATTGTTCACTGAAGTCCATACTTCATTCGAATTTCCTTAAGTTTTCCTTAGTGTCCTTTTTCTATTCTGGAATTGCATCCAGGATACCACATTGCATTTAGTTGTCATCTGTCTTTAGGGTCCTTTTGGCTGTGACAGTTTCTCAGGCTTTGTTTTTGATTAACTTAATGGTTTTGAAAAATACTATGCTGGTCAGATATTTTGTAGGATGTCTCTCTGTTGGAATTTGTCTGGTGTTTTTCTCAGGATTAGACTGGGGTTTTGAGTTTTACAGAAGAATATCCAAAGATAAGGTGCCATTCTCATCATACCATATCAAGAATCTGTACTCTCAACATGACTTATGACTGTTGGCATTGACCTTGATCAGGTGGCTGAGGTGGTATTTGTCAAGTTTCTCCACTATAAAGTTACCCTCTTTCCCCTCCTTCTGACACTGTACTATTTGGAAGGAAGTCAGTATGTGCAGCCCACACCTAAGGAGTGGAGTGTTGTGCTTTCTATCCTTCAGGGTAAAATATCTACATAAATTATTATTTATTGCATGGGGTCCTTAATTCATATTTGTTTTCTGATATCTATTTTTCTATGCTAGAAAGGCAGTGTCTGTTTCTACTGGGCAAATTTCAATTGAACAAATGTATACTCATTATTAGATATTCAGAACAATTGATAAAAGATAGGCAGATTTTTAACCTAATGTTATTCACTTCTCAGGTATTAAATCTTTGGTAATGTACTAAACCTGGTTCTGATTTTCCCACTTGAACACCTGTTTCTTAAATATCACTATTTCAGCTGAAACGAATCAGAAATATCACTACTAATTAAAAGTTACTTTTTGTTTTTACTATATCTCCTAATTTCTACATGATGAAATATTTCTAAATTTTATGATGGTAGTCCAGGGAAAATTAGTCTCTGATCTTATTTTAAAGAATAATTGGCCATTAAACATATGAGGCAAACTAGGCACACGGCGAAAAGCACATTTTCCACAATAATTACTAAATTGTTTCCTAATAAATGGCAGAGCCGAACAGCATCACATTAAGTATGATAATGCACAAAAGCTTGAGAGGAGTATAAGGTTAAAAGGAAAACAAAGTACTCCTGGGGTTTTAATCACTAATTACAGGTCTATAAATAACCAATTCTTGGATTCAAAAGGCATTTGGTCTCCTGGATCTGATCTAGTTTGGCATATGGGCTTGCCAGGATTTTTTCCTTCTTCCCTTTGTGATCTGCTTGAAATTACTGGAGAGGTCAGACATGAAGACAGGTGGTGAAAATGTTCAGGGGAAAAATACAAAAAGTAATTCTCTAGATTTGCCAGCAGTTCTGTTTAGTGACCTAAAGGAGTTGACTCAACACTATATTTAGATTTTGCAAGATAGCATATCACAACACACTGTTTACAGATTCTCATTTTCTGAGTAACTATTGTATTTTCATTGAAAAGATTTATGCTGGCTTGCTGTCTACCTGGTCCATGCAAGATATAAGAAGATCTCAAATAGTAGGTGAGAAATGCTCACTAAAAATAAATTTCAACCCAGAGAGAAGTGTGGCTATTTTTCTTTCTTTCTGAATATAGATTTCTATGCATTTCAAAGTCAGCAAAACTTTAGTATATTTATGATAATAAGCATGGATCCTCTTGAGAAAAGTGATATTTTAAAATCAATTTTGCATGACCTGAACAAAACTTGATATGGTTATGTGCCGATATTTGTACTCCTTGTTTTATATATCATTGTTCTGTGTAAGTTAGGATGTTGTCTATTTTAAAAGCCCTGTTTGTTCTAGGATTATTATCTATTTCCTACGAGTTGAAGGAAAATTAATACCAAGATGCTAATTCTGTCACCTATTTTGATAGAGCCCAAATTTGTGTAAAACATAATTAGATTCGTTTCAAGGCACTTTTAGAGGAATCAGAAAAATCTTGTACTTCAAAGAGGGAAATGGTCGAATGTCCAGGAGTTAAAAGTTACACTCCAATCAGAAAATAATACAGTTCCTTTACTTCATAAAGTTCAATTTTTCCCTCAAGGTACTCAATGTTTTACATATATTAGTTCATATTTTTTGAAGGTGGACTGGAGTTTAACTTTTTGGTTTTCACATTATTTAGTAGAATAGGAGCTTAAGGCACTGAAGGGTTTAAGTCAATGGGTTTGCCACGAACCAAGTGTTTTGAATTTTAATCCAGGAATCATTCTACCAGGGTGTCATACTAAGATTCTGAAAATTTTAGAATAATAGAGGCAAGGTACTTATCTTCTAGAAGACGCTCTTTGCTTCTCTTTTGATCTCTTCTTAGACATTCTGGACCTTCAGCTTCACAAAAGACAATAATGAAAACCTGTCAGTCAAGCAAAGCTGAGATATTTTGGCCTTCTGTGCTAAAGGAGAAAATCACCTTGACAGTCTTAGCCAGTATCACAGAAGGGAAGTCAGGGAGGATATTTATAGGGTTTTAGAGCCTGGGCTGTGTGATTTTATGATGAGCCTTACAAGGGCAAAGAATGGGCTGGGATTGGACAGTTTATGACATAACTTTGGATAGGTAGACATGTCAAGGCTAGAGTATGTAAACGAGTCTTAATAAGGAAGCTATTATATTAGTCCACAGTCTTGTCTTTAAAGAGAAAGTATTTCCTTGAGCAATTAGCTAAATTATGCTTATTCTCATTACCATTTAACATAGGGAAAGGAAAATATGCCTGGTCCCAGGATTATTTAATACAGAGACAGAGATGATGTTTTCAGTTCTCAACAGACACACATTCAAACTCTCAGCAAGTCTTGTTGGCTTCTCCTCTTCTATCTTTATTGCTACTGATGTAGTTTAATTACCATCATTTTTTACCTGGAATGTCCTAATAACCTCCCAGTTGCTCTTCCTGCTTTTTCTTTTATTTTTCTAAAATCCATTCTCTACATAGTTACAGACTGATCATTTTTTTCACTACTTAAAATCTTCCATAAGTTTCACATTAACTTGCAGAGCAAGTGGCATCTTGCCTATTATCAGGAGTAAAAGTGCAACCACTACATCTTGCTTGGTATTGGAGTTGCCAGAGAAAACACATTGCAGTTAAACACTAGGTGCTCATATAAAAGAGACAGAGCAACATCAACTTCAGTAGTGGGGATCTGTCCCTCATGGCCAGCAGGTCCCTTGCAGCAGCAGTTACAGGGCAGTTGACCTGCACACACCCATCTTGTGCTACAGCAGAAGGACCCTGTCCCCTCCCACAGGGGACAGACATAGTAGTGGGGTTGGCCAGCTGTCCCATTACTTGACGGACACCCTTAAGCAGAATACACTGAGTCTGAAACAGGGAAAGATATTCCCATACAAGCGATAAGCTCAGCACAGGCTATGAGCATGATTTATCTCTTGGTAAGGAAGCATTTCAGGCACGAGGCCCAATCTTACATAGCCGAGAGGGGGTCAAAAGACCTCTAGCATAAGACTGCCTTTTCCAATAGCATGCAGAATAAACGCAAAACTTCCTGCATCGATATAGAAAGCCTCTGAATGGTTTGGCCCCTGCCGTTCTCTCTGACTTCAACTTGACCTGTTCTGCAGTTCAAGCACTGTATTCTGGCCCAAGAGACCTTCCTTCTGTTCCTGCATTAGGGTCTATGGGCCATTTTCTCAAACTCGTGTGGTAGGTCTCTGCCCCCAGTCTTGGGATAGTTGTCTCCTCCTTGTAACTGAGATCTCATTTTAAGGCTCATTTCATGAGAGAGAACTTCTTTAACTACTGAATCCAAAGTAGTTCCCTTTGTCCCCATATATCATGCAATATAATTCTACTTTCTTGATATGATTTACCATTACTTGAAATTATTTTGTTCACTTATTTACTTTTTTATCTCTGCCTTCCTTTCTAAAGAATGTAAGCAGGGCCCTCTGTCTTGGTTAGTGCTATATCACCAGTGCCTAGAACATTGCCTTGTACATAGTAAACATTTAAAAATATTATTTTCACTCTGTGGGGATTTAGGGGAACAGCTGGTACAAGTGTAAATTAGTACACAGTTTGGCAATATCTATTAAAAATAGAAATGTTCATGCCCTTTGATGCAGCATTTTTACATCTAGGTATCCTGCAGATATGCTTTTGAAAAATCAGATATATACAATGGTATTATGCAGAAAGGGTTAACATAGCAAGACTGAGGCTGCTGCCTTAGAAGGGCTTGCTTGCAAAGTCTGCTCTTAGCTGTCATCTGGGTCTTGGCTGGTAAACAGTTCCCTGCACTGACATAAAACTTTCCCTATGTCATAAAGCTGTTTTATTCACTTGAAGACTGAACATCTCTTATCCTTTTGGAAATTTGGAATTTTGTAGTTGGTAGTCAGGGGTTAGCTACGTGACATGCCCCCAATGTGAAAACTTTGTCACTGAGTCTGTAATGTGTTTCTTTGGGCACATATTTTGTCCACATTACTGCATTTTTGAGGGGGTGCTACTGGAGGAAGGAGCACATTCAGTATGTCCTTGCATGGAATACAGGAAGCCTATGTGTGGATTTTCCCAGAATCTGCTTGTTTCTTTTGCTCTTCTTAGTCCTTTTGCTGTAACAAACCTTAGCATTTAGTGCAACTGAATTCTCAGGCTGTGAGTCCTAGTGAATCATGCAGTACGTGGACAGTCTTGGACACCCCTGAAAGAGTCACAGGAATTTTTCCCCCAGAAACATTAAAATAAGCAAAATATTCATCTATAGAAGACTAGTTATGGCACACACATAAAAGGGAATATTATACAGTGTTCTTATATGAGATAATCCTATATGCTGATATGAAAATATTGACAAAATATATTGTTGATGGAATAAAACAGGGTTCAGTGTGGTTTGTGCAACTCAGATGCTACTGTTTGTGCACATGCACACTTATGTATTTAGCCACACAAGTGGCTATTTAAATATAACTTAATTAAAATGAAGTTAAATAAAAATTCAGTTCCTTCATATCGGTAGCTACATTTCAAGGCTTATTAGCCACATATGGATAGGAGCTATCATACTAGACACCACAGATATACAGCATTTCCATTATTGTAGAATGATGTTTTAGATAGCACTGATCTATATCTTTTTTTTTTACTTTTTACTATTTATACCATGTGCATATTTTACTATTATTCAAAAAACTATTTAAAACAAAACAAAATATTAGTTGAATGGATGAATGATGAATGTTTACTAAAATGTCTCTGCTGACAGACTATTCTGAGAATCTCAACAAGATCGAATCACCCATTTTTATGGTGGAAATTTATATCTAGCTAATGTAAGTATAATAGCAGCATAAATTCTCTGTACCTTATTATAAAAGTAAATCTTCAGCTTAGGGGTTGAAGCCAATTCCAGATCCTGGAAACCCTAGCAAATTCTCCAGGGAGAGTGCCAAGGAGCACAGAGTGGGATTATTGGTCTCTCCCCTTCGCCAGCTCCAGCAATTTATGCTGTAGGCATTTGGCCGCTCTAGCATACTAGTACGCAGAATAGAACAAATCTCTTTGCTTCTCTTTCTCTTCCTCCCTCCCTCCTTCCTTCCCTCTCTTAATAAATAGCTCTTGTAATTTTATATATAAAAAAGAAATTATAGTTCATTTTTTATGCTTGAGAGATTGAACACTGAGAGATGTCAGTAATGGTACTATTAGTATTTTTATAGTTCAGTTTGGTATTTAAGTGCCTACTGAATATATGGCCTTTATCTTTGTGGTCCTTGTGGTCCAGCATGGGAGATGGGAAAAGACCACTTGATGTTATAGCATTAAGTGGTGCCAATGTAAAGATTTGCTCAATGTTCAACAGGGCATGGAGAAAAGCTGTTTGACCCAGTTATGAAGTAAGACATACGAGATAGACAGGATGGGAAGGGTGCTCCAGGCAGAGGGCAGGTACCTTTGGCAAAGAAAAGAGGGTGTGAAAGAGAATGGCTTGTTGGGAGCCGCACAACAGTTGGATGCTGAACCCAAAACTGCAGGTGAAGACGAGGGCAAGAAGTAACAAGAAAGACAAATTAGATTAAGCGGGGGAGGCCTCGTGCTGAATGCTGAGTAGGCTGGATTTTATCTGGTAAGAATTGGGAAACCTGAGAAGACTATGAAAAGAGGTATCAAATTTGTGTAGATTTCTCTGAATGCATGTTGAGGAATGGAAGTAGAGAGACAAAACCCAAGTGAGGATACCTGCTAGGGACTGATGTCGCAATCCAGATGAAAGCTGATGAAGGCCTTATCTATTAATGGATTTCAATTGGCATTTATGTTTTCCTTTTCTCACTTCTTTCTACTTTCCCACTTGACCTTTCAAGTCTTTCAAATAAACTAGTTGAACCCAAGTCCTTGTCTCAGGGCTGGCTACTGGGAGAATCCAAAGTAAGAAGAGAAATAAGTGGTCAGTAGAGTCAAATGCTGTCCAGGAAGCCAGTAACATAAGAGCTGAAAATCTGCCCTGGCTTCCTCAATATGGAAGTTATTGGTTATTTTTGCAAAAGCAGTTTCAATGAAGCTGTGGGGGCAGAATACAGATTACAGGAACCTCGGAGTGGTTTGGAGGGTGAGGAAGAACAAAGATGAGTGTAGATGAAACTTGCAAATGTTTGGCGAGTGATATGGCGATAGCCATTATGGGACATAGATTCATGAGTAGAGCTTTTCCAGAGTAGGAGAGGATTCTACAATGGACATGCCAGACATTATTATAGTCCTATCTCTCACACAGTCACTTCTCAAATAATCTTACAGTGGCTTAAAAGACATCAACATAGAACAAGGACAGAGATGTGGAGAAAAGTAGACTACTGACAGAATTATTTGAGTTTCTGGATCCAGTTGTGCCTGAAACTTCCAGATTTCCCACCACTGAAGCCAGACTTTTGAGCTAAATGACTACAGTCTCGATTTTGTGTGAATCAGATTGAGTTAGGTTTCTGTAACTTGCAAATAGTGAGTAGTACAAGATTTTCTTCTCTAAGCTAAAAGGCAGAATATATTTCTGTCTTTACAGCATGCACACGCACACACATACACACAACTAAATGCTAAAAGGAAAAAACATCCAGTAGGGAGAAAGTGGTATAATGCTGAAATAAAAGTGGATAATTCATTCTCTTGAGAGAATGGAAGCTGATGAAACCAAGAACTTGAGTAGAATGATTACTCATAAGTATTTTTTACATTTTAGTATGAAGATTTTAAAACATGCAGAAAAGTTGAAGAATTATGAGGATAACAATCATATATATATGCCAGCTAGATTCTATCATTAATATTTTGCTATATTTCCTATTTTTGCTTTGTGGCCTATCTTACTTATTCATTATTTTTTCCGTTTATCAAGGCATCTTATTTTTTGATGCATTTCATTTCATTCCTAACTACTTCAGCATGCATATTTTTAATATATACTACATATTTTTTATTTTTCATTATTACGGGTACAAAATAATTGTACATCTTTGTAGAGTACATGTGATGTTTTTCATACAGATGTACAATGTGAATCAAATCAGGATAATTGGGGTATCTATCATTTCAGATATTTAACATTTCTTTGTGTTAGAAACACTGCAATTTCACTCTTCTAGTTATTTTAAAGTATACCTTAACTTGTTGTTTATAGTCACTTTGTTGTGCTATCAAATATTATTGTGCTATCAAACTATATTTTTGTACCATTAACCATCCCAACGTTATCCCCTACTGCCGGCTATCCTTTCCAACCTCTAGTAACCATCATGCTACTCTCTATCTCCATGAGATCAATTATTTTTAATATTTACCTCCCACGTATGAGTGAGAATGTGAGATTTGTCTTTCTGTGCTTAGGAGAGAATTCAATATATTGAAAAGATATCTATACTCCCATGTTTATTGCAGCACTATTCACAGTAGCCTTATTTGAAGTGCTAACCTCAAAATAATCTATAAAGTAAGTACTATTTTTATCCCTATTTGTCACATGAGGAAACTAAGACAAAGGAGATTGGGAAAGTTCCTCAAGGTTACCCAATAGTAAGTGATAGAGCCAGGATCCCAAGCCAGGGAAGTGACTGATTTGAATGTGTCTTTTAAAATTCATGTGTTTGAAACCCAATTTCCAATACAACAGCGTGGGGAGGTGGGGCCTTTATGAGGGCAAAGCCCTGTGGATGGATTAATGTCACTATAAAAAAGGCTTGCAAGGGTGGCCTCTCTCCCTTTCAGTCTTTTGCCATGTGAGGACACGGTGTTCATCCTTGCTTGCCCCTCTGCCTTCCACCACGTGAAGATGCAGCAGATATCAAATGCCAGTGCCTTGATCTTGGACTTCCCAGCCTCTAGAACTATGAGAAATAAACTTCTGTCATTTAGAAATTACCCAGTCTGTGGTATTCTGTCATGGCAGCACCCACAGCTTAAGTCAGTGATCCTAGAGCTGCTTGATGTGGGATGCTATTGATTGCTCTTCTTAATCTCTGACCTGTGAACATCCTCTTGACTCTATTTTCTTTCTCTCAAATCTATCCAATTTTCTTCACCTTGCTACCAATCTCCTAGTTTGGGAGAACACTTATCTCTCAACAGGAAAATTTAAAATGTTTCCCAATCAGCCACTCTGCTTCCAGGTTTTCCCTGTTCAGCTTGTTTTTCAGACCATGGTCATGGTGACATTGCTGAAGCTCAAATCTGATCACGCTAATCTCTCTGCTTAAAATACTTCAGTGACTCCCTGATTTTCAGCTGAAAATACAAGTATCCTTATACAACATAAAGGAGCTTCAAGATGTGAATCCTGTCAAATTTACCTCTTTGGTTTCATCTCTGGACATTCTCAGTTTGCCTTAGCGGACACTCATCTCCTGGCCCATGCTCGCAAGAACTAGAGAAGAGAATTTTGAATGTTCTTACCACAAAGAAATGATAAATATGTGAGGTATTTCTCAGGCTCTTTTTCAATTTTCTCTTTCTTGTTCTTCCTAGAAAGTTCTTGCCTCCTGTGCCCTTTAGTTTGGTCTCAGTTTAGACATCCCTTCTCTTGGCCCCCTAGTTCTAGAGTACATGGCCTTCTGTGTGCCCTCATGGCTCCCTCTTTAGATTTCAAGCATAGGGCTTACAAGTCTGTTTTTTCTTAGTCATTGAATATTGTTTTTTCCATCAGAGTATGTCTTGTTGACTTAGCCCAATGTCTGATGTCGGGAGCCATGAGGCCCGGCAGCCGCTTGTTCAAGATGGCCATATGGATCTGCCTGATTACCTAAAGTGGCCGACCAAGCCTGCACATTTACAAAAGCCCGCGAAAAGAGCTTGTAAGTTTCCATTCACCCAGTGTGACGTAACCCTGGGCAGCCCGCACCTGTAAATCTCCATGGTAACTCCCACCTTGGAAGGTACCACCTAACTACTTCCTCCTTCTGCCCTATTTAAGCCTCTGCCCTACTGCCATTAAACGAGACTTGATCAGACTCCTGTCTTATCTCCATTTCTTGTGTCTTGCCTTTCCCATTTCCCACTCCCTCCTCCCAGGTACCCACGAATAACTGGTTCCGCGGGTCGGGACAAGTGGCGCCCAGCGTGGGGCTGTGGATACGAGGGGTCCAGTGAGGACGGACGCGTAGTGC
>CAUYSK010042404.1:0-126290 GCA_963575035.1 Avahi laniger | reverse complement strand
GTGGCATCAGCCTAGCTCACAGCAACCTCAGACTCCTGGGCTCAAGCAATCTTACTGCCTCAGCCTCCCAAGTAGCTGGGACTACAGGCATGCGCCACCATGCCCGGCTAATTTTTTCTATATATTTTTAGCTGTCCAATTAATTTCTTTCTATTTTTGGTAGAGACGGGGTCTCACTCTTGCTGAGGCTGGTCTCAAACTCCTGAGCTCAAGCAATCCTCCCACCTCGGCCTCCCAGAGTGCTAGGATTACAGGCGTGAGCCACCGCGCACGGCCTTTCAACAACTTTTTTGCACCAATCTCTTTTTTCTCTTTCACTTGTAGAGACCTCCAGAATCTGATACTTCCGGTTCTCATTTCTCATACTTCCAACCAAACCTCACATCCACTGTCAGATTACTCTTCCTGCAGAAGCACAGAAATCAGGGCACTCACCTGGTCAAACACCTCCCAATGACTTCTTGCTAAATGAAGACCAAACTTCTTAGCCCAGCAGCTTTATCCAGCTTTATCTTGCTCTAGTCACTCTGAGTCAAGCCATTCACTTGTCACCCGCCAACAACAGAACATGATTTTCCTCCTTGATATCTTTCCCTTCTTTCTATTCAATACTCTTAAGCCTCAACCCCCAAAAAATCACCTTCTTTTCTTTAGTCAGAATTGATCTCTGAAGCATATTAAATTTCAGTTATTTTTATAGCTATTATTTTATAATGAAGAAATACCCAGGGAGCCAGTCAAAGTTTCACCTAGGGTCAGGAACAGTGGCTCATGCCTATAATCCTAGTGCTTTGGGAGGCTGAGGCAGGAGGACTGCTTCAGGTCAGCAGTTCAAAACCAGCCTGAGCAAGAGGGAGACCCCTGTCTCTACAAAAAAATAGAAAAATTAGCTAGGTGTGGTTATTCATGTCTGCAGTCCCAGCTACTTGGGAGGCTAAGGCAGGAGGATCACTTGAGCCCAGGAGTTTGAGGTTGCAGCGAGTTATAATGATGCCACTGAACTCTAGCCAGGGTGACAGAGTGAGACCCTGTCTCAAAAAAAAAAAAGTTTCTCATAGTATAGAGACAAAAAGGTTTACAAAAAGAAATGTTTTATCATTAGGGAGAAAAACAAATATATAACTTAAAAACATATATGTAGAGTAACTTTTAAAATAAAATCTACACCCAGTTCTAAATCCTTAAGACCTAACATTAATCTTTAAAAGAGAGATTTGTGGCCCATTCTTAGAGGGCCCCTAAAGAGATAATTCACTAAGGAACACTGAAGGTTTTTGGTGGTTTAAATAAAGCTCAAACTATCTTTTTAAATAAAAATCTTATTTTAATCAACATTAAAATAACACTGATATCCATTACCACTCAAATTGTACTATCGCAGAAAGTAATAACACCACCTTACAGTTTAATCATTTTATCAAATGCTTATAAACACATACAAGGAAGGAGGTCAGAGCCCAATGCAATCTTTCAACTAAAGCCTTCACAACACCTTTTTGCTTCACTAATTTGCAAATGTGCTACTAATAGGGGTTATACAATAGAACTATTTATGTACTCAGAAAAATTCTGAATGATGTCCTCTTACCCAATGTGAGGACTGGCAGCAAAGGGAAAGTACGAGGTTATGGGTCACTGACACTTTGATCCATCAATTACAGAACATTCATTCAAACATTCCAAGGATTAACAGAGGTAGCAATTTAACATCACCTTCATAATCAAGGGCCAGGTAAAGTATATGATTTAAATGCTTTCAAGGTACATGTGAAGAAATGAAAACAGCCTAACCATGAGAAAGGCGGATACCCAAATTTGGACATGCCTATCATTCTATTATACAAAAGTGAATGGTTTCTATGTTTGCATTAATAGAGGTAGCAATTTAACATCACCTTCATAATCAAGGGCATTCTATCTTACATATTATTCCAAATGAAAATTCTATTACCATTGCTTTCATTTCCCCTTAGTTCATAAAATAGATTGGGTTGCAACAAGCTTTTTCATGAAATGTCCTTTTGTTCTATCTGAATTCCAGTACAGTAGATAACATATCCCCATCTCGACCACCCCAAAACACTTTCAAGTATTCTAGGGTACTGCATAACAAACTATCTGCCACTCAAAAAGCAATAAAATCTTGCTTTCATCTTCTTAAGAATAGTAAATAATTATAATACTATTAGAAACTTACTTGAACTTTGCTTCCACCTCCTCAGCAGCTTTCTGATATTGCTCAGTGGTGACTTTGTAGAACTCTGAGCTCTGCAAACAAAGATTGATTGCAAAGTTTTCAATATGCAAGAAAACAAAACATGTGGAAGACTTACAATTTCAAAAAATACATAAAACCTTGTCTTAGCCACTCAAGCAGCAGAAGGATTTCTTGCACAACTGGCATGGATACTTATAAAAATACACGTAAAGCTACTCATTTAAATGACAGTAGAGTTGTTGGCATACAGATTATAATTAGAGTAAACTTTCATAGCTATAATTCATCCACTGTTTGATTCTTATGAGGAAATTCCTACCATTTTTGAAAATTATTTAGATCGCCTTTATTTGGAATCTACCACTGTAAGATCAAAGAATGCCTGAAATCAAAAAATGAAATTCACACACATTCACATCTGCCTATTATTCCATCAGTGTTCCAACTAGGATATTAAAGGATCATTTCTTCCTGTAAAATATTTTTGTCCTCAAGATGAATTCCATATGGAGTAGAATCCGTTCTATCATTTTCACATAACCACAAGAGCACCAACATTTATAACTAATAAGTAGGAACAAGGGGACAGATTTAGGTAGTTGTAAGACAAAAAAAATGTTCCACTATTACATGAATGAACATATAAACTGCATGAACCAAGGTGTAATGGCAAAGTACTGCCTTTCCTGGGACAGCAAAATTTAAAATTATCCATTCTAACTAGCTACTTTGAAACCAGTCTTACTGCAGGAGGTGGCCTCAATGACCCCATGAGCTCTCAGACTCAATGAAATATCCTGCAAAATATACTGCAGCACAAAAAACACAACACAATACAGTGGCCTACTGTGTACCTTTCATTCCCTAATCACTCAGGTTTCACATGCAAGGCTTGAGGTAGTTTACTTTTTAATAAATCATTGTTGGTTGGTGAAAAAATGAAAATGAAATCCCCTTCACACCAGTGACCCCTTTGCATTTAACAATCTGGGTTGCCCAATGACAGTCACATCCAGGTTTCTTGGATGTAGATAAAATCAATAGGTATGTGATTAGACAGCAGACTCAGGGTGGCTGGAGCCATGGACAGGTCACCATTTGAGATGATGAATGGCTTTCTATCAACCTACAGTCCCCTATGATGCTAACATTTACTATAATCTTATTTGGGCTACGATTTATCTTTCTTGCACCTGATCAATAAAGATGAACAGAACAGTTGTAAAGATCGATTGTAATTTTTTATCATTTTCGAGCACAAAAGTGCATTTCTGACATGAAGACAATATTCTAAGTGTACTTCTTCTGTATTATTTAAGCCTGCAATTTGAGCGATCAACTGCTCTAGTCTATATGCTGAGAGGTTTTAATTTATCTGTAGGTCTCGAGCTATCAAAAAGCCATTTGTCTTCTCAGATAGTTTAACTTTAGGTTATGTCACATCATTTTATCTGTTTCACTTATAAGATTTTCTTTCCTTTAAAATACAAGACACACATGCTCTTCTGCAATGTTTGGTTTAAGCTTTTCTTTGAAATCTTTCTAACAAAGAGGGCAGCAAAATGGCAGTTACTAATCTATCACTAACAATGATGAGACACTCCCAAATTACTCAATGAACTGTCAAGTGGGCATTATGTTATTGAATTATCTATTAAAATGCTGGTGAAGCAATAACATCTTAATTAATACTTTCACTTATTTTAAGCATTGAAACTATAATATCTGGACAGAGATAGGATTGAGTTGAATGATGTGGTTTCTGTTATGTGACCTTGAACAGGTCTCCCAACCTTCCCCAGCTTCCTTTCTGGTGTTCTTAACCTGTAAAATATGGATGATAATATTAGCCCTGCTTATCTCTGCCAAAGCTGTTGTAGAAATCAAATAAGGTAGTCAAGAGAGCTCCGAAATCTGTTAAATGTTTTTGCAGATTAAGATCAACATCCAAATAAAAAGGTTTTGGAGGAAAACAACTCATTTGGGTAATTCCATTCTGGGTACAAATTCTAAATGATCAAAAGTAAATATTCAGTTTTCTAATAAGAATATGCACAAAATCAAGAGTTCTGTCATAATACAGTCAGATCCTTTCTGCTTTGTAATGCCAAATGCAGATAAAATTGTGTCAACATTCCCCTAGGATGTTCAACACAAAAACCTGTACCTGCACTGCCTGCAAACTTAGCACATAATTCTAAAATTAAAGCTTTAGGCACTGTTTATGCTCCGTACTTCCACCTCAGTGACCAGTTTCCCACATTGCATAAATCTTTCTAACAAAGAAAGTCCCCAGGAGGCAACACCGTATAACAATGATGGGAATAAACACAAATATGCCCAAGATCTGTATGTAGACAGTGTTTAATTCATCTAAGGATTTACTTATTCATTTGACAAAATTAAATGCTTATTACCCCAATAACATCCACCTTGGGGAATTATACCCTCAGGAAGTTTTCATCTGATAATGGGAGAAAAGAATAATAATTATAATGCAAGGTCACAAATGCCAAGTTAAAAATCATATGGATAGTGTTACTAGAGTTCAGAAAGAGTAGAGATGTCCTCTGGCCTGAGAAAATACTTCTCGAAATGAACACCTATTCCAACAACAAAAAACAAGAACAACAACAACAACAAACTCCCTCAATATGTTTGCCAGGAGGAGAATGGATAAACACCAAGTATTCATACAGTGAAAATGTATCCAGTAGAGAAAAAGAATGAATTAAACATACATGTAGAGCAAAGAAAGCAAGTTGTAGATCTGATGTGGTAGGATGCAATTTAAGTTTTGACAGGTGCAAAACAATGAACAAGAACAGTAAATACCAAATTCCACTGATCATCTCCAACTGGCGGCAGCTGTGTGGCAGGGGCAGAAGGACGAGAAGGGCAGAATGTCGTAAACCAAGGGAAGACAAGGGGGTTTCACTGCATTGCGGCAGGTCTTAAAATGAGGTGTGGGTCAGCGGCTAGTTGTTACATTGGATTTTAACACTTGTAATACATAGAAAAATTGTATTACTCCTCCCTGCCCCCCAGAGGGGTTACTTAACAACAACAAATGACTTAGTTTGACTAGAACGTGAAGGTGTGTTTGGTGGGATGCATGCTGAAGAGGTTGGCTGAGTCGAGATTTATATATTCTTGAATACTAAGCTATTGCAGTGTGTACACATTACTAAATAAATGTAATTTTTTCAGCTTCTTTTTGTGAAATAATTTTAGACTTACAGAAAAGGGGCAAAAAATAGAAGAAGGTTCCCATATATCCTCTAGGTTCCCCTCATGTCAACATCACTGTACAATTATCAAAAGTAATAAATTAACAATGTTACAATAGCAGTAACTAGTAGTAACTGAACTATAGACTTTATTCAAATTTTTCCAGTTTTTCCACTAATGTTCTTTTTCTGTTCCAGGATCCAATCCACGTTGCATTTAGTTGCCATGGCTCTTTAGTCTCCTCTAATCTGTGACAATTTCTCAGTTTTTCTTTGTCTTTTACAACCTCGGCACGTCGGAAGAATACTGGTTGGGCACTTTGTGGAATGACTTGCCATTTGGGCTTTGCTGATGTTTTCTCGTGGTTAGAGTGAGTTCACGCATTACTGAGAGGAATACCACAGAAGCCATGTGTCCTTCTCCATGCGCGATTTCAAGGGCTACATCATGGCGTAGATCTTTCTACTGATGTTGACTTTGATCACTTGATTAAGGTGGTGTCTGTGGGGTTGCTCCACAACAAAGACACTGGTTTTCCCTTTTGTAATTGATATCTTGTGGGAGAGCCTTTGAGACTATGCAAATATCCTGTTCTGAGTGCAGTGTTGAGGAATGGGGTGTTCTAATGGTGCACTAACTTTTAAATGACATTACTGCATATTTAGACGTTACTGATACAATGACAATTTTCACATACTCTTTTACTCAATAATGAAAACCATGTAGCCGCACAGGAAAAGCCTTTTAAAAAAAAATCTTCAAAGACTGGGTAGGTATTCTTAGGAAAGTATAAATTTCCTACAATATGATTATGAAGCACAGAACAGGAGGTTAACAAAAGAGAGAGCAAAAGAGAGGAAATTAAAGAGTTACAGAGAGATGGACCTAAATCAGGCCCTCCTTTCCCACTGGCCATCAATAACCGGACTGCCCACACTCTGTTGCATTGTGGAATCCTCCCTCCTGCTGCCAGAATGCCAATATTTACACTATGAAGAGTTAACTGTCCATGTGGTGAGGATAAGGCAGACCGGCTATTGCAAAGAGTGGGAAAAATGGAAAAGTGGATGAATGGTTTCAGAAGTTCCCTTGGGGATTGCCTGACCAGATCCAGGTTTACAGGAGGTGGCCCCAACTCTTGCCCTCCTGTTTTGTGAGCCCATGGGTAACAGTCTGTTGATTACTTGCTTCAGAGTCTCTTGTGGAGCTTATTAAACTGTAGAGTCCTGGCCCACACCATAAAATTTCTGTGGATGGGGCCAGGAAGCTTCATTTGTAACAAACATCTTGGGTGATTCTGAATATACACTAAGTTTGGAAACTACTGGGTTTCTAGAAAATAAAAGAATAATATATTATTTAGCTTGCTAGTCAAATGAAAAATAATCAGTGTTTTTTAAGAATGATGGCAAATAACCACTTTCCCATAATTAAATACAGCCATAATCGTTCAAAGGTGCTCCAGATCAGTGATCCATGCCATATTGTTGGCAAATCACTAGTGGACCCAAAACTTCCTGAAGAACTCTGTCTTTACTCATTGCCTAGCAACACTACAATGTTCCTACTCCAAATGGGTACTGAGAGGTACAAGTATAGTAATTTTCAGAAAGGTTGTTTTTGTTATCTGTGTTGTCTTGAGATGGTAATAGGTTATATATACATGCTGCTACTTTGCTTACTCCCCTACCTCTTCAATCTGGGCTGTTTGTGACTTGTTCTGACCACAGAATGTGATAGCAGTAACGATTTAACAGTTCCAAATCTAGGCCTCTCTCTTGGAACCCTGCCCAGATGCCACATCAGTGATCCCAGGCTGGCCTGTGGGAGTAAGAGAGATCGCAAGAACCCAGCTGAGGACATCCTAGATCAGTCAAACCTCAGCCAACTCAGCAGGAGTAAGCCCAGCTGGGACTAGAATTGCCCAGCTGATAATAGCCCAAATTGGTGACCTGAAGAATCAGCGGGTAAATAAATGGTGGTTGTTTTAAGCCACTAAGTTTGCGGTGATTCATTATATATTAAAAGCTAACTGGTTTATGCTCTTTCTCTGTGTTCTCAGAAAAAACAGACCTTCATCAAGCACCTACCATATTGTACCAACAATATGTGTTTCTGTGTGTTCTCTCCAACTAGTCCATAAGCTCCTCAAGGGCAAGTATCTTGTCGTATTTATCATCATACTTAGAGCACTCAGCAAAATACCCGATGCACAAAACTTACAGAAAAATAATGTTAGAGTGACACCAGCAATTCTGAACTGCACTTCAACTTTTGCTCTTATTTAAAACAGGATGGGACAGAGAAAAGTCTAAAGTAAATGAAATAATGTTACAAGAAGGATAAAATAAAATACTGTATTTATCATGTCTCCTACAAATTGACAAATGCTCTAGTCTGCAATGCCACACAAAAAGGAATGGTTATCACTTAAGATAGTGTTCAATTCCAATTAACAGTATAGTAATAGTCGAAGCTACAAACAGGAGCTTAAACAAGTAAGGCATTTATTTTTCTCATATAATAAGAAGTCTGGATGCTCGAAACCCAAGGCTAATATAGCTGCCCAAGTCCATCAACAAATAACTAGGTTCTCTTCTGTCTTCCTTTCCATCCTCAGCAGTTGCCTTTTGTCTTCATGGTCTTAGGATAGCTGCTACACCTGCAGTTATTATGCTTATGCCCTAAGGAAGGAAGAAGATGCTGGAAGGTAAAGAGATTTCCACTTCCATTTCTCTGACCAGACTTTTATATCATGCACAACCCTGACTGCAAAGGAGAGTGGGAAATTATTTTTGTTTCCTCACTTCTAGAGTAAAGAAAGAGAAGAAAGAAATTGGGAATGGGTGTTTACTGAGCCAATTTATTGTACCTGCTATGGAGAGTTGAGGTAACAGCGCAAAATCACGCACAAAACAGTGTGGTTGATTTTAGATGCAAGTATCCCAATATGTCTTTCCAATCTCCTTTAAACTTCTAATTTGGGGTGTTGGGAGGGGGTATTTACCCATCTGGTATTCTCATACCCAAGAACAAAGTTTTCAGACAGTGTAGGAAGGAAATAGGAACCCACAAGAGTGGGCATCATTCCCAAGTTCCCTGGGCTGGCTGTGGCCCAAGTTTTTCAATGTGTGATATGCTGCCATTTTTCATTTTCAGGAAGGCTCCCTTTTAAAAGTATATATTAAGATGCACATGCACAGATACACATTATTGCTAGATTTGAAAAGTATCTGTTTTCAAGTTCTAAATTAGATCAAAAGAAAACATGCACACAGTATTCTTGCAGTATCTTCTCAGATTCCAAATCTCACTTCTGTTCTATTATAACTAATATGATCATACCTGTAGCACACAAGAAAAGAACAAATCAAAGAGGTCATGAGAAAAATTTTACTAGCTCTTGTTAGGTCTTCTACAGAATGCCTTATACGGAGATTAGGGAATGACTACGTAACACGCCAGAGCTGAGGTACAATTTAAATTCTGGTGGCAACACGCTACTTCCCAGAGGAGAATAACACTACTACTCGCTGTCCATTACAGGCCAGTGGCAGCTCCACGGTGTCCAGCACAGAGTGACTAGGGGAAGGAACGAGTCTGATCTGGGAAGCGAGCAGACTGGCTGAAGGTGCGGCTCTCCTTTCTCAGCTTGATCTGTAATTACCGCTGACCACTATACGTCTCTCTCCCTCCTAAACCCACCCCCACACAAGTGTCACTTGAAGTGGCCAGCCAATTCAAATAAAGGTCTAGGCCGGGATGTACAAACACCAGTGCCCATAAGAGCATTCCTATTGTTCAGCTGGATTCTAAACAGTGTTATTTGTACTTTTTGTAATAACACATAATCAGCTAGATGAAAGTAAGTATGTCTCCCCAAAGGTTAGAGTTAAGCATTTGGGGACCCAATTTACTGCTGCGTTAATTACAGCACAGATACAATTCCAGGCACAGAAGCTCTGAAATAGTCATTTATTCAGTGGCATCAGGTGTTCAAAAAGAGTTCAGGTCTTTGTCAACCATCCTGTCTTTTTATAGAATTACACAGAATAAAGAGACTGACTTTGCAATGTAATCACATTTTTTTTACCACGATTTTAAGAGCTATAAAATTGTTTTCTAAAAAGTCACTAATAGTCCAAATTTAGTTTATCTAGTGGTTTCAGTATTTTTCTGAACAACCTTCTATCAGAAAGCCTAATGGCTGTCTTGGGTTTTGCCTTTCCTACGTTTCTGTATATTCTTTTTTCCTTTCTTTTCTTCTTCTTCTTCTTTTTTGTTTGCACACAGGGAAAGAAGGGATGTTCCTGTACATTTTGAAGTCTGCTATAGATGAGCAGAAGAACAGTGGAAGGAATTTGAAATTCTCAGTGAGAAAAGTGGCCCTTGAATAGAGAAGTTGGCATCTTAAAGAAGCTTTTATTACTGGAACTTCTGCAGCCCACGGCCTTCATTCCACTTCCCTGGACTCTCTCCTTTCATCCCCTTCCTTCCCTCCTCACCACCACCCCCCTCTCACTAAGACAGGAAAATCAAAGCCAATATTTAAATAGCTTGCAAACTGCCAGCACTGGTTCAGATTCACGGGATATCAGATCCGGTATTTCATTTCTAAAAGGTACACTAAGAAATGGTTTGGGTTATTTAAACTTGAGTATCATTTTCTAGCACCTAAAATGAGGACTTTATCTTTCAGGATGATTGTATCAATGGGACAATGTAAGTCCGGTACTTGGCATAGAGCCTGGTTTCTGCTGGTGGAAGGCAAAGGTTCTTAATTACAAAACCACTAGTGCCAACAACTCTTGGCTCCCTAGGTAATCCAAAGAGCCTGGATTCCCATTAACTTATCTACACAACTACAAAGGAAC
Source organism: Avahi laniger (assembly GCA_963575035.1). NCBI lineage: Eukaryota > Metazoa > Chordata > Mammalia > Primates > Indriidae > Avahi > Avahi laniger. The sequence goes on along the minus strand of CAUYSK010042404.1, from coordinate 115,967 downwards.
CTCATGAAGAACAATCACCAAGGAGATGGATTCAAACTGCATGTCTACGTTTCTAACATTCAGCATTGCTATTTGTTTTGTATAAGTGTTAAACTGAAAAGGCTAGTATCCTGAGTACTTCTAAATCTCTGCTAATAACCATTTGTGTGTATCTTAATTTTTCTCAGCCCTAATTTTTAAATCTATATCACTAATAACCAGTAATAAGTGACTAAGTTAGCAGTTTCTAATGAATCAAAAATCCTCTGACACTCTATAGTCACTCAAGACAAATGAAGATTTCCTTTGGAAACAAGACTATCATTGGCTTATTCCAACATCACTCCTTCCTTCTTAAGATAACCCTCGTTTTAAGCTAGATGTATAGTCAACCAAACTAAAATTCCAAACTTGCTTACAGGTAGGCTGAGCTGTAAGCAGAAATGTTATGTGGGAGTTGCAGGAAGGCTGCTTAAACGGAGCGGAGCTCAGCTGGCAGGGAATCTTTTCAGCACTTTTGCCTTGAGTTCTTTTTTCCAGTCTGCAATGCAGATGTGATGGCCAGAGCTCCAGCAGCCAGCTTGGGAAACTGACTTTAAAAAGGAAAGAAACCCTGTGTCAGGGTGTTGGAATGGAACAATAGGAACCTGGCGCTCTCATGATAACATAGCCACCATGCCAACCCTAGATTGTCTACCTCTAGACTTTTACTAACTAAAAGGAAAATGCACCTCTTTCTACTTTAACACACTGACTGCCATGTGAGTTGTATTTAACTCAGGCTAGTTTTGAGCCCAGGGTCTGTGTGAAGCAAAACCCTGCAGTTGGTTTGTGAAAATCTTACTTGTTGATGTTCTTATTGTTACAATTAATATTGACAATTTAATTCTAAAACGTGGATTGCATTGCATATAACTCACACACACAAAACAATAAAAAATAACAAATTAGAAAGGATCCTTTTGTTTTAATAAAACACTGTGTCCCCGGGGAAAACATTTTTTTTCCCTAGTGTGGCAGTCAATGTGTTAAGCCATTCTACGCTTATGACGTATGGGGTCAAACTAATCAGGAATAGACCTTCCTTTAGCCCTGAGATGTTTGCTTTTCGTACACCTCATGAATAACGTGAACAAAGTCAAAAGCAATGACACACCAAGAGTATCCTTCTCCTTTATAGAAATGCTTCACTTCCACTTGTCAGAAATCTCTATTTCCTTCGGTCTCTCCCCTTTTCCAACAAAGAACAGGAAGAATTAAAAAATTTTAAAGCCATGTTTAACTCTAGCATCAAATCTTACCATCTTTGAGAAGCCACATTTCATGAAAACCCCATTGTCTCCTGGATACCTGGGCAAAATTAATAAACTGCTTTTGTAATTACCCTGTCATTCCATCTTTACTATTTCTCATATAAAGAAACAGAGCTATTCAGAGCTGCTTCTGGCATTTCTACTTTTATTCCAGCAGCTTTAGAAACTTCACTAATTAGAGTCTCAGGGTTTTTTTCTTGATTTAGTTTGCTAATTAGAATAGGAATCCTAGATGCATTGACAGCCTTGCCACTACACAAAGATAACCTTAGTTACGTTAGCTCATGCCTCAGTTTCTTCACCTGGGCAATTTAATAAACAACTGCACCAAAAGCTCATGTGGCATTCTAAATTTCCTTTTATTTGTTCATTTCTTCATTCTATAAAACTAAAGATCTGTGCCAAACACGAGGCCTGGAACTTAGAACATAATGATGAGCAAATAGACACATGGCCCCACTTTTATGGAACTTATGGTATAATGGGAGAGAGAGACAGGCATACATTTTAAAATCACATAAATAAATGTATAATTAGTAAAGAATTACAGTGCCATAGGATCACTATGTGGAATTTTTTATTTCTAGGAAGTGGTTTTTCTAATGAGTCTCTAAAGCCCTGTATTTCTCTGAAGTATCTAACTATCCTTCATATTCTGTTCTTAAGTTAGCTGTGATTTTATTTCCTTTTAATTTCTCTAGCTATTTCTGTCAGACCATTCGAGCTTCATCTCAGAGTTCTCTCTACTTGAAAAAGTTTATTCTGACCCCTTTAGGAATAAAAGAGATCTGCTTGTGTTGATACGGAAAGAGATCCATGAAGTATGAAAACAGAATGCTGCAAAATACTTTGAATAGTACTTTCTAAAATGATAAGCATATATACGTGCACATATATACCCAGAAATGTTCTACAAGCAACAGTTGCTACAGATGTGAGAAGATACTTTTCTCCTTTATGTTATAGCCTTCTATAACAATTTAAGGTTTTAGCATGGGCTTTTACATTTTTTATAAGAAAATCATGGCTTAATTTCCAGCAGACATTATAACTAAATTCTTATCATGCCAAAAAGTTAACTTATCTAGATATTACTGGGAAAGTGACTCTCTGATCCTTTCCCCATTTTCCATACTCAGATTGAGACTTCCCATTTATCCCAAATGTAGGGTTTTAATTTTTCTCATGATTATTTCTTTAATAATGCCAATAAAAGGCCTTAAATCTTTCTATTGTTTGTATCTCTTCTCCCTCTGATAAAACAGTACAACCGTTCTACTCTCACCTTTTGGACTTCTGTATTACATATCTGAGACCTTTCTGCTCTTTACATGGTTATGCATCTCACTGTTCCTTCTACAAGGGTGAGACAAAGCAATTTCACAGTTATCAGAAGGTTATCACGAAAATTTATCGTGATGTCTTCCAAGATCTGTAGAGTAATTCTTGAATTACTGCATGTTACCAGGGCAGGAACCTCCCATTCTCTCTAGGGCTGTGTAATGTGACACAGTCACTCTCCAGGTCATAAGTCTTACTTGGAAAGTGCTCAATGAGGTGATGCTATGTGCACATTTACTAGCATAACCACTGGATGGCTTTCTATAGAAAGTGTCACATTTGAATTGCCAACACATCTCAGGCTTGCACTCCACTCTACCCTGGCTGGTCTCATATCATCTCCTGTGAAAAGGAACTCTGTGAATCGAACAAACTCTCTTGTGCTTTCTCAGCATAAGCGCTAGTGCAATCACATGCACACTGAGCCTTCCTGAAAACTGCGGGCTAAGAAGAAAGCCATAAATGATAATCCTTACTGCAGAGGAGACCAGGCAAACATTAGCTCCTTCAGCAGCAACTCTGTTTAGCCCTGCATTCATTCACAACTTGATTCTAATAATCTGACAGATTTACAACAGATGCTCACTTTGATGATACTGGCTTACTTATTTCACTTTCTTCTCTGGCCTTTCTCTGGCTTTAAAGAAGGGAAACCTTAAGATTCATTCATTCAGAAAACATTATTGTTAAAGAGCTAATATGGGTCAGTCCAGGGGTAGGCCCTAGGAATGGAAAGCTGAAGATACCTTGAAAGGCCAGGGGGCAGAGAGCTCTGAACAACTAACCAATGATATTGCACAAAGATAATCGGCTTCAGTTTGTTGTCTTTGTAGTCTTCAAGGGCTCCATATTACAGTGCAAATGCTATAGGAGGTAGTAAGCTTTGCCATCTGACCTCCTGTTCTTTGAACTTGGAAGGTCTATCATATTGACTGAAAATATATTAGTCATAGAACAGTGAGAACAAATTTTAAAGATTCTCATAGAAAATTAGAAGACCTCTGAGATTATTTCTTTGGAATCCAGGATATGAAACTGAGTAAATCTATTCATTACCCTTTCGTTTATTATCAATTAACTTCCTAAGAGAGACTCATAACTGATAGGTGGGACCAAGAAGAACCCTTCCCAGAACAGAAGTGCGCGGAGTGACAAAGGAATCCCGCCAGGAAGAAAAAGTGTTGGAGGAAAGGAGTCCTGACTGAGGAGGTTGGAGGGGCCACGATACAGCTTGCACGCTTCCCACTTTTGCATAGAACTGGACTTCTAACAATATAATCTCATCAGATGTTTCTAGCAAGACGAAATAGAGTCTAATAGAGGCCAACACAAATAATTCATTCTGATTCAGAAAATCTACTTACGTAAAACTTTCTTGAATATTGAGCAAACCTCTGAACTCTTTCAGAGACATGATACACTTGGTTGGTGCCAGCTGAGAAGAAACCCCAAATGAGTCAAATCTATTTGCTCAGAAGTAGTACCTTTGCAACACCACAGAAAACATGTACCTCTCGTAAAGGGTGAGTGCCATTAACAAGCCCAGAATCCCAGATTGTGTACATCTCCCTAAGTGAATACGATAATGAAAAACTTCTGATTGACCCCAGCAGAGTTAGGAGCTAAAAGCCGTTATGAGGAGGTACTCCGATGATATGTATACATGAGGCAAAGCATTCTTAAGCTTCAAAAGATAATTTCATCACTAAGCTTAGAAAGTTATTTGTGTCACCTATCAACACATAAAAGGTGACACAAATAACATCACTTAATGAGTTACTCATTAAGAGCTACAGTACTCACTCTTTTAATGCACACATTTAACACCTATATTCAATAAAGACAGTCTTGGGATTGGTGCAGGCAGGGGGCAGTGGAATTACCATCCATGACAGTTTCTCATTTGTGAATCTACTTTTGTCACTGGTATTATGACTTACCAGATGTCTAACTAGGAGAAAACCTATAGAACCCAACCAAAAGCAAAATTTTAAAAAGAATTTTATTTTATTTTCTAAGCTAAAATTCCACCTAAAAGAAAATGCCATTCTTTAAAGTCTTGTGATTAGAAGGAGGGAGGGGGAAGGTCTAGACTACAGGTATTTAGGAAATACATTTCCTTGATAGTAGCATTTGAAAACATTTGTGAGACAAAGATTGGTAAAATAATTTCATTTTACATCTATCAAATTCACTGTTTTGTTTGCTTTTTGTTTTTCTTTTTTACACACAGGTGTATTGTAAACTAAAAATAAAATCCTAATCCTCCCACCAACTAAACGGACCCTCTCTTAGCCAAGGGTAATCCAGGAAGACCCTAAAACTGAGTTCCTGGCATGATGGGAAGGGAGGTCAGACATGCTTTGTATATTCCCTTCCTTGTAAAGTTTAGACACAATAATTGATCAGCATTAACCTTAGAGATACAAGACTGACAAAACAGCAGTAAAACATCAAATTATAAACAAGACCTAAGGCCAAGCAAAGGAAGGGTTAAGTCATGCCTTACAATCCACAAAATCTGGTTAAACCGGTCCTTTTTTGCTGGCATGGTATCACATGGCAGATAACAGACACCCTTATTTTAACTTCAGCATTCCTTCCTACTGACTACAAATTTTCAGACAAAGCTTAACTCTTTCAACCAATTGCCAATTTAAAGAATCTCTAAATTCACCTATGTCTTCTAAGCCCCCTATTCAAGATATCCCAACTTTTCAGGCTGAACCAATGTATACCTTCCGTGTACTGATTTATGATTTTACCTGCAATTCCTGTCTCCCTGAAACGTACAGAACCAAACTGTAACCTGATTTCGTCAGGCACAGTTTCTCAGGATCTCTTGAGATTGTGTCTCTCCTGGCCATGGTCACTCACATTGGCTCAGAATAAACCTCTTTAAATTATTTTACGGTTTGTTTTTTTCTGTTAACAGTATTAAGTACCATTGAGGGTATGAGGAAATGGGCTCCCTCGTAATCTGCTGGTAAGAGTATAAACAGGAATAATTTATGGCAACATGTTTAAAATGCCTTTCAATGATGCATGCCCTTGACACAGAAGTTTTATTTCTAGAAATATGTGAAATAATCATGGATATGTATAAAAATGTAGCTAAAATATTGAAAATTGAAAAACAAATATTCAACCATAGGAAAGAGCGAAAGTAAGTAATAGATTTTCCACACGATAACATGATAGGGGTTGTTTAGTGTTTGCTTTTTTCTTCCCTCCCTAAGAGGAAAAAGGAGAGATGAAATGCTTAAATTTCTTTAATTTTTAGCCCTTGGTGAATAGATTTAAGAATAAGGAGAGTTACACAGCAGTTTCTTATGATGTTCCAAACTGCACCACCTCTCTTCTCCAGAATAAAAAATAAAAATAAAAATGAAAACCTGACATTTCCACATGCTACAAATGTATACATACATGAGGTCAATATAGATGAAAGAGTAGGGATTAATTTTTAAAAGGAGATAGGGGACAAACGTATTTTAAATTATAAAAGTTAAAACCCTTTTTATTCTTGGTGTCTCTGAAATTCTTTTGCCATTTGTTAAGTGGGTCACACATGTTCACTCTTTAGTCAACCAAATATTTACTGACATCCAACTCCTACAGAGCAAGGTACTAGTACTGAGTAAGATATTTTTTGAAAAAAGTAGTTATGTGATTCCAGTGCTTACAGTCTACTGGGATATAATATCCATATTAAAATGTCTCTGGAAAGAGGTGAGGCCCTGAAGATTCTTCCTTTTCAAGTGAACACAATTCCATCACAAGGGTTGAAAACATAGGGAGGCAGGTAGAGACCTGGACTCTAAACAGCAAATATTGCTAGGAATCAATTATTTATTTTCATTTCATTTGATTTTATTATAAAAACCAGCCAAGGAGGACGTAAGGTTAGAGGTTATTGTTTTTATTTTACCTACCCAGAATAGTATGTTTAAACAAGGTTACACATTTGCTTGGTGTTTCAAAACATTAAGGTACTAAGTGCTAGAACCAAATTAGTCCGGGCCTTGTTCTCTAAGTCCAGGGCTAGAAGGCCTTAGGTCTTGAGATTTAAAATTCTGTAGTTACTTCAGTACAAAGCAATAGATGGCACCCTATAGAATATTTCACAAATTCATGCTTTTCTTTATTTACTCCCTAACAGTCAAGTAGAACGAACCACAATACCCAAGCAATAGAAGATCCCATGCAGATGATACACCTATCTGAAGTTTTAATTTCCTTTTATGGATTTAAGCACAAACTCAGATGTCAATAATCACTGTGACATGCTTTTCCCTAGTGCTAGCAATGCACATAATGCTAGGTAGGTGAATAAAAAAGTCAGTCTTAATTTAAGGGTTAAAATTTTCAGATATGAATTAGAAAAAGATTTCAAAAGTGGCAAAAGGATCACTCATCCATCTCAAAGACAGGTTTACCTTTTTGTATTTCAAAGGAAAGGCCTTTTGAAAGACCTGGCATAGAAATATGCATGTGAATAGACGCATATTGAAAAGTCTTAGCTTTCAGGGTATAATTGCTCTCCCCTAGAAAGTACCATGCAAGATCCCTGAATCTCTAAGGTGCATTTCACATGCTGCCAAGTACACTGAGGGCCCGGCAGTGTTGTCTCTGTTCAGCCTCTATTTCATGGCTCAGTAGCATTTTCCTGCCTTATGGCCCTAAACTCTACTTACAAGTTTCACTCCTCGACTGCAGGAATGCAGTTCATTCATGTACTATTGAAATATGCCAGAATACGTTGTGATTTGACAACGGAAGGACTGGGGTTGGAGGTGGAGTAGAGAGGAAAAGATAATTATGGAGGACCAGTAAGCAAGACTGATAGTCTTCTAGAAATATTCATGAAAATCTGTCCCTGAAAACTGCTAGTATTTGGTAGCCAATCTTTTCCACGTGACTTTTCTGAGAAATGTTCTTAGAAAGATCCCACAAAGGGGTGATAATAAAATGCATCTCGACAAATGATCTTTCGGTCTGGCATGATGTCACTCTCTCACATCTTCCATGTGGATTGCAACTCTCCTTCCAAGGTCTATCTTATTTACTCCATCTTAATCATACCGTGCATTCTGCAGAGTGCAAATCCAAGTCCTTCCAAATAAGACCTGTGCGCCAGCATGCATTCATCCACAGGGATAAAGCACATGCATTCCATTAGTTCCCACACAAGGCAGACAATGGGGATTTAGGGAGTTGAGGTCCACAAAAGTGCTTTAAAGAACAGTATATTCACCCCAAAGGAAAGAGATTCTTGTGCAACCCTCATGATCTGAACACATCTCAAAGGAAAGAGACTGGATCTTTATTTCTGAAAAAGGTCTTTATTAAAAAGACAAATGTGAAATATAAATGGAATCTGGGGTAAATAATGTGAATTAGGCTCTGAGATGATCCGTTTTCCTAGCACATGTTCACAGAAATTACAGGGCAAAGAAAGTCTGCAATAACCAGGCTGTATTCGATTCTCAGTTTATTGCTCAGTGTGACCCAAATGTAACCAGACCAAATCCATCAGCAGCTAGAGGAAAATGGCCTTGTGGTAGGCTTAGTTTCAACAGGCATCCTCTTTGCCTGGTGAAGCCCTCTCTCCAACTACAGACCAAGTTATTAAGAAATTGTTTGTCATCTTAGATTGGATTGATCATTTGTTTCCCCGAATTCTTTTTCTCATCATTTACTCATTACACGCCTCCTCCTGATAGAAGTAGACATTTATTAGCTTCTGCATTCATTGCATTGGCAAACAGAAACATTCTGCTGCATTTCCTGGGGGTTCACTCATTTATCTATTGGATAAGAGACTGAAGTTTTCCACAGGGCAGAAAAATTAAAATATCAGTCAGGTTGACAGCTGGGAAAATGAGGGTCTCTCTGCAACAAGAAGCTGGCTGGAGCTTTCGGTTTAATGAGGAGCCGCAATGTTATTTCACCAAACTGCTACTTCATATATAACTAAAATTGTGGGCTATTAGCTGGTGAACTAACATTCCAAATGAATAATGCACATGGCATACTATAAAGTACCTGAGATGAAAAGCTAATTGTTATTTTAAATAGAAAATATAACAAAAGGCTTTCAAAGATCTATTTCTAAAAGGAGCCAGGGAGAGAGGACTGTCATATGAAATTCATGAAACTGGAGCTAGAATCATAGAATTTTAAGTTGTAAGGGGACCTTCCAGGTCATCAGATCCTTTTGCAAGAATCTTCTTTACAGTATGGCTGACAAGAGATCACTCTCATTGTGCCTCAAACACTTTTGATGATGGGGAAGACTGGCACATCTCACAGTCAGTCTGTTTTAGAGGTGAAGGCCTTTGGTTGGCAGGGAGTCACTTCCTAAAGGGGGCCTGACTGCTTGTGACCTTGGGCAAGTCGTTCAACCCCTCTGGGTCTCAGGGTCTTTGTTTTAGAAATTAGCTGCCCCAGTGTTGAAAGAATCAGAGCTGAAAGAGAAGAAAGTCATTCAGAGGCTCAACTGTCTCATACCAGCCAAAAGACTATTTAGTCCAGCAGGTCACAAGATAACTTCCTGTCTTCTGAGACAGCACCGCTCCGTAAGCAGAGCCTCCGCACCTGTCTGTAATGCTCTATGCTGAGACACATTTGAGCTTATTCAGAGCGGGGCTTTCCTCTAATCTTTTTCAATTCTTTGTTTACTTCTTTTTTTTCTCTCTTCTCTTTGGCTTCACTTCCCTTGAACCACCTTTTCTTATATACCATTCATTCTTGACAAAAAGCAAAAGCAATAATCAATGGGGAGTTCTGCCCAGCCACTGACACAACCCCTCAGGCAGCTGGCCTATCCCACATCAGCCCTGACTGTCCTAACCCTCTGATACCAACTTTCTGGGTTTTAGCCCACAGTTCAAGAAAGCATGAATAGCCTAGTATTGTGCTAGGTACTGGTTATACAAAGAAAAATCAATTTCTAATCTTCTGCCCCTTGAGGGTATATACATTAGAAAACTCCAGCCTTCCTGATATAATATTGCTTAAAATATTGCTCATGTCACCCATCAAATCATTTGGGGATAAGAAAGAGTATAAATGCTTACAAATCAATGACATCTTTTAGCTAAGTGTTCATACAGACATTTTTTTTCTAAATTGCTCTTAAATCTGATCTGAGAGCACCGTGGGGAGTCAAACTGTTCTATGTTCAGACTGCAACACTGATCAGTTCCATTAATACCCTGGAACGTCAGCAAGTCATCCGTAAGAGATCCTCATTCATGACTGTGCAAATCTTAGTTACTGTCGGCGAACTCCATGAAAACAAGTGATGCAGCAATGTACTTGATAATTTTGCTAAATGCCCCCTTAAATGGTCAACTATAGCTTAGCAGCCCATAAAACAGCAATAAAATTTCCCAAAGATTAATTCAAGTTCTCCCTCCCAATATAGTTAATATTAACATAAAGCTAGATGTTACTTCATTAAAAAAAAAAATTGTACCTGAGCCAAAATGAACAAGATGCTAGAGTTTTCCTTACTGCCATTATCTTTTAAATAAAAGCAGCTTGGATAAAAGCAATATAGGTTCTTTAGAGGTGGTTCACAGGCTAACAATTCCCACAGATTCCATTACACAACAAAGGATGATAAGTAAGATTTTCCAATTTAGTTTCATCACTTATTTCATCCATGTAAAAGTCTCTCCAAGAATGCCAGTATTTCATAAAGATAAATTCTTTCAAATGCTTCACTATATATAAGGCACTAAAAGAGAGTAACACAAAAGATCCACACAGTCTCTGTCTTCAACTAAGGTAGAGTATGCAGGGAGTTTAGATGTGGTAATAGCAATATTTAACATTCATCGACACAAAACCATGCATCAGGTACCATACTCTGTTCTTTACATAAATTGTCTCATTTAAATCTTACAATAACTCTATCAGGTTGACACTATTATACCCATTTTCCAGATGAGGAAACTGAGGCCCAACAAAGCGGAATAATTTACCAGATCATTTGAGCTTGTCAGTGGCACTGCCAGGATTGAATCCAAGCAGCCTAGCTCTGACATGACTCCCTTTACAGCTACAGTATAGTGATTTGAATGCCTTATGAAAAGAGAGCACATCTAGACAAAATGATTAGAAGCTTCATGTAAGAGGTGACATTTAGCCTGTAATTGAACACTATTCCCTTGCTTCAATCTACTACGAGATATTTATTATATTAAAAAATTCCTAACTATATTTTATTTAGCTTAAAAGGGGGGAAGGGGCTTAAGTCAGTTGTAATTATAAACAAAAACAGATACAGATGCTAAGAGTCTGTGATGCCTTTATGGATATCCACACAATTGTTCTTAAAAACAGAAGAAAAGTAATAGAGGAAAAATCAACTAGTAAGTCAAAGAATATGTGATTCTTCTGACATAGCAATTATAAAGGTCAAACTTATTTTCATCTTGTACAAATTTAAATGAACTCCTAAACTGTATCTTACAAGACCCAGAATTAAATATAGACTAAAGACTTTTGTTTGTAGAAGATGCTCTTAATAATCTTTTGTTTTTGTCTAGCCCAAATTCCCACTTCCTCGATGATGATGGACTTCTTCGCTGTGTAAATAAGTCCTGTATTTCTTACCATTCAACCCCAGTGGAAGAATTCCTCTGCCAGACTCTTCTCCTCCCCAAAGAAGTAACCACCAGTTCAGACCTCAGGGCTTGTTCAAGGTCCACTTTTCCTCCAGACCTACACTTGGTCTCCAACGGAAGCTATTCCAGTCTCAGGACTTCAAATTCCCTCCATGGGCTGACAACTCCCAAATTTATATACCCAGCCAAGACCTTGCCTCTGACTCCATACCGAATGGTCCAAATGTTTTATTGAGATCAAGTGGCTATCACAGGGGTATCTCAAATTTAAATTAATAAAAACACAATTTGTGATTTGTGTACCCACAGTCATTTCCTTGCTTCAATGAACAAACTTATTCCCCTTGGTCTTTCTAGGCTCAGTAGCTGGTTCTACCTTTCCACCCATTTGCTAAGCCAGAAACACAGGAATCAAACTTCTTTCTTCTCTCACCTTATATCCAGTCCATCACATCGAATGCTCCATATTCCCTACTTTCAGGCCATATCTGCCTCCTTTCTTCTTCTTTCACAGGAAGGTAATGGGTTTGGATTTAATTCTAATGGCAGAGGGGAAGCAAAGACAGTTTTCAGCAAGGTAATGATATAATCTGACTCAAGTTCTTAAAAGATCACTGGAGCTCTTGGGTGGAGAATAGACAGTGGCAGAAGGAGCAGGGGATGGAGGTGGGGAGACAAGGAAGTGATTACGAGAGTTCAGCTTAGAGATGACGGAGGCTTAGTCTGTGGAGAAAACAGAATTAGAAAGTACACAAAATTGAGTTATGTTTGGGAAGTAGAACTGACAGCTCTTCCTGATGAATTGAAGAGAGAAAGAAGGGGATGTAAAGAAAAGTAAGAGTCAAAAATATTTGAGCTTTGGCCACAGAGTAAATATCAGTGCCATTTCCTGGTGGCTAGAACACTCAGAACCCTCCACATCTGCTATTCTTTTGAGAGAGGCAGAGAAAGAGAGTGTGAGAGACAGGGACTCTACCTGCTCGCCTCTGCCCCACATTACAACTTCTCTATAGCATGTTTCTTGTTCTTCCTGTTAGGTGCTTCATCATCTGACCGCCTCATCAAAAACCGCCCCTCTCTATTGTCTATCACAGTATTCATGTTTCTTTAATCGCACTTTTCATAATTTAATTATTTTGGCTTATTTTGTTTCACTTTCTTTACTGTCTCCTACTCATTAGACTCTAAACTCTATGACAGTAAGGAACACGTCCCTCATGTTTACTGCTGTTCCTGTGTCCCTAGACCAGGTCTTGACACATAGTTGGAACTCAATAAATGTGTTCACAATCAATTTACCTCAGCAATTTCTGGGGGAAAAAATAAATGTCTAAAGCAGAGGTTGACAAACTATTGCCACGATGGAATAGACAGTAAACGTTTTCAGCTGTATGGGTCATACAGTCTCTGTCACAACTACTCGACTCTGAGGCAGTGTGAATGTAGCCACAGACTACATGAAAACAGATGAGTGTGGCTGTGTTCCAGTAAAACTATTTATGGACACTGAAATTTGAATTTCATAGAATTCTTATGTGTCATGAAAGTATTTTTTTGATTTTTCTTCCCAACCATTTACAAATGTAAAAATCATTCTTAGTTTGCTGATGCCTGATCTATCCAAAATTCAAGCATCAGGTTTCAAGGAATAAGAAAGTGAGGAAATATTAAATTGGATGATAAGTATAACTTTTATTAAAGAATTTATCAGACTGTAAAATAATCCCTATATTTACATGTTACCCTCTCACTAGCCTACTATACCTTAGAAAGCACATCCATGAATCTTGATGTCTAGCATTTAATGTTTGTTGATAAGAAGGAAGAAGAAGAGGAAGGGAGAGAAAGAGAAAGAGAGAGAGAGGGAGAGAGAGAGAAGGGGGGTTAGAGAGAGGAATACTTTGATTTTATGACCACCATATTACTAGAACAGGAAAACTGAATACAGGCATACCTCGAAGATACTGTGGGTTTTGGTTTTACACTATGACAATAAAGCAAGTCACATGAACTTTTTGGTTTCCCAGTGCATATAAAAGTTATATTGACACTACACTGTAGTCTATTAAGTGTGTGAGGGCATTATGTATAAAATTACCTTAATTAAAAATACTTAATTGCTAAAAATTCTAATTATCACCAAGCCTTCAGTGAGTCATAATCATTTTGCTGGTGAGAGTCTTGCCTCGTGGCTGCTGATCAATCACGGTGGTGGTTGCTGAAGGCTGGGGCAGATGTGACAATTTCTTGTAATAAGACAACAATGAAGTTTGCTGTATCTATTCACTATTCCTTTCAAGGAGGATTTCACTATAGCACGTGATGCCGTTTGATAGCATTTTACTCACAGAACTTTTAAAACTGGAGTCAATTTTCTCAAACCTTGCTGCTGTTGTATCCACTAAGTTCATGTAATATTCTAAATCCTTTCTGACATTTGAACAATATTCACAGCATCTTCCCCAGAAGTAAATTCAATCTCAAAAAAACCACTTTCTTTGCTTATTCATGATAAGTAACTCCTCATCCATTCAAGTTTTAGCATGAGACTGCAGCAATTCAGGTACACCTTCAAGCTCCACTTCTAATTCTAGTTTTCTTGCTGTTTCCACCAATCTGCTGTTACTTCCTCCACTGAAGTCTTGACTGAACCCTTCAAAGTCATCCATAAGGGTTGGAATCAACTTCTTCCAAACTCCTGTTAATGTTGTTATTTTGACCTTTTCTCATGAATCATGAATGTTCTTAACAGCATCTAGAATAGTGAATATTTACTCTGCCCAGATCCATCAGAGGAATCACTATCTATGGCAGCTATAGACTTACAAAGTGTATTTGTTAAATAGTAAGACTTGAAAGTCACAATGACACCTGGATCCACAGGCTACAGAATGGATGTTGTGTTAGCAGACATGAAAACAACACTAATCTACTTGTATATCTCCATCAGGGCTCTTCGGTAACTAGGTGTCTTGCCAATAAGCAGTAATATTTTGAAAGGAATCTTACGTTCTGAGCAGTAGGTCTCAACAATGGGCTTAAAATATTCAGCGAAACCATGCTGTTTACAGATGTACTATAATCCAGGCTGTTGTTCCATTTACAGAGCACAGGCAGAGTAAATTTAGCATAATTCTTATGGGCCCTTCAACTGAAAAGTCACCAGCTGCATTAGTCCCTAACAAGAGAGTCACTCTGTCCTTTGGAGCTTTGAAGCCAGGCAGTGACTTCTCTTCTCTAGCTAAGTAAGTCCTAGAGGCATCTTCTTCCAACAGAAAGAAGGCTGTTTCATCTACATGGAAAATCTATTGTTTAGCATAGCCACCTTCATCAATGATCTTAGCTAGATCTTCTGGATAACTTGCTGCAGCTTCTATACTAGCACTTGGTGCTTCACCTTGCATTTTTATGTTGTAGAAATAGCTTCTTTCCTTAAACCTCATGAACCTACCTATGCTAGCTTTACATTTTTCTTCTGCAATTTCCTCACCTCTCTCAGCCTTCATAGAATTGAATAGAGTTGGCCTTGCTCTAGCGTAGGTTTTGGCTTAAGGGAATATTGTAGCTGGTCTGATCTTCTATGAAACCACTAAACTTACTCTATATCAGCAATAAAGCTATTCTGCTTTCTTATCATTCCTGTGTTCATTGGAGTAGCATTTTCTATTTCCTTCAAGAACTTTCCCTTGGCATTCACAATTTGGTTTGGATGCAAGAAGCTTTTGGCCTATCTAAGCTTTTGACATGACTTCCTCACTAAGCTTAATCATTTCTAGTTTTTGATTTAAAGTGAGAGATGTACAATTCCTCCTTTCCCCTGAACATTCATTCACTCAGAGGCCATTGTAGGGTTATTAATTGGCCTAATTTCAATATTGTTGTCTATCAGAATAGAGAGGCCTGAAGATAGGGAAAGAGATAGAGAAATGGCTGGTTGGTGGAACAGTGAGAACACACACATTTATCCATTAAATTCACTGACTTATATGGGCGTGGCTCATGGCACCCCCAAAACGATTACAGGAGTAACATCAAAGATCACATAACAGATCACCACAACAGATACAACAGTAAAAAAGTTCGAAATATTTCGAGAATTACCAAAATGTGACACAGAGGCACTAAAGGAACACGTGCTATTAGAAAGAAGGCACTGATCAACTTACTTAATGCAGGATTGCCACAAATCTTAAATTTGTTAAAAAAAAAAAATATCTCGAAAGTGCAATAAAATGAGTTATGCCTGTGCTGTCATTTGTCTATCTGGCATCTCTCAAATAACAGACATGTATCCCAAGTCTGAAACGAAGATAAAACCTAATTTCTCTTGATTCTGATATGATCTGGCCATGGTGAAAAACACATTAATTTCATAAAAAAAAAGAAAAAAATCAGTGGCAATATAATGAACTTAAATTTCAAACTAAAACAATGATTCAACAAATTGTAAAGTCTCTAAAGAAAATGCAAAAAGTTTTGAAAACTCTTTTGTATAATCCTACTAGCCTTCTCAAAACAACACTATTTTCAAATACCACGTCAGCAATCTCTATTAATCATAAGGATAAGTTCCAATCATATGCCCCATTCATTAAAATTTCATTTTCTATAGTCAAAAAGGCTAAGAAAGACCATTAAAATGAATTTTAATATGTCAGATGAGGAGGATTATGCTACAAACATGTCTTTAAATAACTAATAAAATTATGCCAAACATATTAGAAAGCAATTTCATACAAATGGGGGTCTTGAGAAGAAAATTATAGGGAGAGGATAAAAGAAAGTAACAACATGCTATGGATGAAGAATGAACATGTGCCCCAAAGTTCCAGAAGGGTCACTTTAACTTTTACAGCTGTACCCAACTGCTGTAGCCTCAGTAGACTGTCCACAATAGAGCAACCTTCAGGGAATGCCATTTTTCCCTGTTTAATGATGAGGAAGAGGTTAGATGCCATTGGGGACACTAGGAACCTAAAAGCCGGAAGGCGAATTGATCCAAAGGTGAGAGAAGAAACAAAACCACACACACAAAACCTGGAGATGTGGTACAAAGAAGACATGTGCAAGTAATAGCTATCGGGCCTTTTCTGTTATGACAGGGGAATATTACATACATCAATGAAAGGAGCAAAGGGACCTGGAGATGGTGAAAACAGATCTGTCAACTTCACAACTTTGTGGACAAGCTAACAATTTCCAATCTGCAGACACTGTTAGAGGAGAAACTTTTGCCCAAGAATATTAAAACATATATGTGGCCAACTACACACTGTTTAGCTTTGGTTGGAACACTGATAATCAAAGAAGCCTACTCAGTTCCTTTGTGTCTAGTGCAATCCCATCCCAATTATAATCTCCCATAAATCTGTGCTGTGTGGAAGCTGAAAATGTAGGATTACACTGCCAGAGTTCAAATCCTGTCTTTACCACTTACTAATTCCATGACCTTGGATAAAGTTGTACCATTACTGCGCCTTACTCTCCCTGTCTAAAAAATGAGGATAATATTCCCAGACAGCTGGAAAGGTTAAATCAAATAACTCAGCATGGTAGTGCTGGCAAGGGGTAATCTCATTATAAATGTTACTCTTCATTTAGAATAGGTAGGTAGGGTCCTTAATGTTGACTTGTGTTTGGGAGAGGCTTGAAGTAAGTAGGGTAAAGTCATATGGAGAATCATGGGTGCATTTTCACTTGATAAGGAATTTTAAAATTACTTCAATACTTCCCACCAGATTCTTAGTGCCTATTTACCATTCCTCTGCGAGAAAAAGGAGTGGAGCCCCTCTTGAAATCTGAGTGCCATTTGAACTCAACATAGAACTGATCTGCTAACAAAGTATAGACCAAAATAAGCACCGTCTGCTGGGCTTGGCAAGACAGATACTATACTTGAAAAGCAAACCTGGCACTTTCTGAAAAGATACTGAAAAATATACTAGAGCAATAAATGGCATGGAGTCAATGCCAAGAGTTCTGGGTAGCCAGCGTTCAACAGAACCCACCAGAAGGCTTTTCCCAGACCTATGACATGTACGGCCCACTCACTGAGGTCCCTGCTCAAGTAGCATCTAAGGAGAAGCCTCCCTATATAAAACAACGTCTCCCACCCACCCACCTTGCACATGCTGTCATTTTCTCTCCCCTTACCACAAGTTACTTTTCATCATAGAACTCATCACCACTTGACATAAAATAGATTTGTTATTGACTGCCTTGCATGAACAGATTATTAACTTTATGGAATGAGGAATTTTTGTGTTTTGAGCTCTGCTATATGCCCAGAACCTAAAATGGAGCCTGCCACATAGCAGGCTCTAAATAAATATTAATGAAATGAGTTCGATGAACAGTTAATGGTGCCAAATAAAGCAAAGAAAATAAAAAGACATCTGGCAAAAGTCCTAAATTGTTAATAACTAGAGTACTAAACTGTATTTAAAAATAAAAATATTGAAGTAATAATTCCTTTTAAAACTTTATAAAAAATCTAAGCAAATGATTTAAAAGTATCCTAAATTACAGAACAGACCAAGAAATTATTCTTATTATTATTATTCTTGAATTCAACAAAACTTCCTTTTCAAGGAACATACAAGGTAGGTTTATGAGAGTACATATTTTAGAACTTTTATTTCACTTGCTGATTGTTAATTGAAATCAGCAAATACTTCTCTCTCCCTTAAAATGGCCACAGATAAAGAAAAATACTACTAGAAATACATTAAATAAAAGTCAATATTTCCAGTTACTTAAAACATTTACCATGAACACATAGTATTTTATTGCCATTGCTGGTTTTAGAGTACATGAACAATGAGAAGTATAAGGCAGAAAGAATATTTATCAATACCCTGTCTTGTTATGTGGATAAACTGTAAGAGAAGTAATTTTCTCAAAAGAAAAGTGATTTTCTTTAGATAATGGGGGGATCCAGAAAGTACATTAAATAAAATAGGCTACAGGAAATTTTTTTTATAATAACTGCAGTGTGGGTGTGTAAGGTGGTGAGTTACAGGTATTTTTACCACATTTTGTACCACAGAGAAAATGGGGAAAACAATTTAAAACAGTTGCTTATGTCTTTCTTTATCTTTACATTGTAGCACATTCAAATAAAAGATATTCACTCACAATTGAGAAACTGGGTTTAATCCTTATAATGCCCATAATTTATATTGTAATAACTGCATATTTTAGTCATTAAAATATACTTTGATTCAAAAGATTAAAAATAAAAGATCTACAAATATAAAAGGTAATTTAATGGGCCTAACCAATATTAGTTGTTTTTTGTTGTTTAGGTAGAAGCAGTAAAGCCAACAGGAAGTTGTGAGAGAAATATAAAGATGAATTTAAATTACATGAGAAAAAATATTAGAGGATTATACAGATAGATATTTTGGAAAAGTTACTGTTTGATGATTTTTATTTTAGACTGAAAAATTTAGTCATTTAATTTTAAAGAAATTAAAATTTTAATGAATTAGGCATTCTCTAAACTCAGAATGCCTTTTGAGGAATTTAGTCAAAAAAAGCAATTCTTAAGAAAGGCAAAGCAGTCTACTGTGAACTTTTTCTGAGCTGACCAACAATATGCTGAGATCCTTAGTTCTATAATTAAAAGGACTTTGGTGAATATGCTCTTTGGTGAGTACTTTTTAATAGACTTTTGCATATACTGCACAAAATGATGAGATATGCCAGAATTAAGTCTGATCTAGTACATTCTTCTGTAGAAATGAAATTTACTATATTGATATTAATATCCCACCATCATTTTCTCCAAGCCATGGCCCCAGAATTGTTCTCTGCCTCTCGCGAATACAATTCAAAATAAAAGCCTTATTTTTGAAGAAGACGTTTTCACCAGGAATATTCTTAACTGTGAACATCATCCCGAGGAGCCTAGTGGCTACCATGGAATAACCACTTACGACTTTTCCTGTGTGTCTCCTTGTCTTGCTCACCACACCTTGGTGACCTGTCCTCACCCTACGTTTCGTGCTTGCTCCTGGCTTGTCGTCCATGTTAGTGGATAAAATGGAAGACACAAAATAGAATTCATTCTGTATTTCTTACTTGATGTTGAAAAAAAAAAAAAACCTGTAAGACTGGCTCAAAAATCATAATGAAAAAAAAAAATACTTGCTCTGCATTGATACACTAAATCAGAGACTTCTAAGAGAAGATGAAAACGAAAGCAAAAAGGTCCCACTAGACATACTCACAGCATATTATTAGAGAGAACCTATACAGCACACTCTCCGATTCTTAAGACTGCTCCGGCCCTCCGCTCCCAACGCCCCAGCTACTTCTTTAAAGCTGCTTTCCCTAAACTTCACAACCACAACCTCTAGAACCTGGTTTCTTCCTCTTTGCGTGCCTGGTTCCTTGGTCTGGAAGAGCTGGACTGTCATATTGCAATACGACAGGGTTTAACAAACAAACCACTTTGAACATGGAAAAGTGAAACCAGCTCTTTTTATTTTAAGTAACCACCGATCAGCTAGGCTCATTCAACTAAATGGATAAAGATTCTAACCAATCTCTGCTCAAAAGATGCAAGATGACAGAAAGACCTAAGCTTACATACACTAAAGTGTCATACTACTATCTCTGACACATACAATCTGCCAAATTTGAAGGGAAATACATACAAGAGAAATCCCATTTTATCAAATAAAGAGGTCTGAAAAATCTGAAAGATAATGTAGGCTTAATTGTAGGTTTTTAAAAATTATTATATTATACAAATAGTTCTGCAGTTGAGCCAATGATTCCATTTTTTCAGGCAAAATCCAATATAAGATTTCAACATAACAACAGAATAGATAAATATTTCAAACAGAATTCAACCTATATTTCCATTTTCAACCCCTCTATTATTTTAGGGTTTCCCTCACCCCCCTCCCCCAATGCAATAAGCTACTAAAACAGCTTGTTATAATTATCAATCTCCTAGATACTGGTGTTGCACATAAACTGATGTTATCCTAATTTAATATACATATAAATTCACATAAAATATTTAATCTCCACACCTCCAAGGAAGTATGTTATGAAGGTTACTTTATAGATGAGAGATCTGAGGGTCTAACAGGTTACATAAGGTCACATAGGTTACATTTTACAGGTGAGGGATCTGATAGTCAAACAGGTGACATGATTTGTCTAAGGACAAATAGCTGACAAGTAGGAGGCCAATATTGAATCCATATCCACTGTCTATATGTGGGAGGGCCACCGCAATGCAAACCAGTTCTCAGAACTGAAACAGATGATAGACCTCGTTCACTTGCTTAGAACCTATTTGATGAGATAATAATAATGAGCAGGTAAACACCACCATCATTTCCTTTGTCAACTACATAAATCAGTTTTCAAGCTCTAGGTTTCTGTTTCATTGCCTGAGAAAAGTATATTTTTGTGCTAGAAGAATATTAAAGTCCCAAGAAACATTAACATATTACCCAGGTTGTTGCATTGATTTTGGTTTTAATCACCAGTTGGGATAAGTTTAAAACATCAGCAATCTTATTTTGTTGCCTGGCTTGGGCTTGAAACACGAATTTCATCATAATCACTGCTTCCATTTGGCTATTTCTAAAGCAATAATCATTCACATACTATATTTTGCCTAATTACTCTTAAACAGCCAGATTATAACTCTGTAAATTTAGTATATTTCTGTAAATTTAGTTACTTTGTGTAATTTACCCAGACTAAAATACTTAACCTTTTGTCTTTCTGACATTAATCTTTTGGGAAATGAGTTCAGAGTCAAATCCAAACGGTACATAATATAATTTTTTAACGTACCCAACAGCAAAATGGCAGTCTCTGTCCTTAATTACATACTATTGAATTTTAACAAATAGTTCTAGGGATGTCTGCCAAATTTCTACAATTTAGAGCAACTATACCACGAGAGAATAGACAGTTCATAATTTATTATGTATTATTTTTCTTGATAAGTACTCATTGTAGTTCCAGTTATATTTTCACTTTAACCATAGTTAGGATAAACAGATAAATGGATCTTGTCAACACATGGATTGCCTATCCAATGAGATAACCTAAGAATCTTTTTCTCTCAGGCTTGCACTACTCTTCTCATATTACATACAATCCATCAAGGCAAGGTGGAACCTACATTATGATTAAGTTCTAGAAATACTAACATTAACAAGAGGTAGCAGGCAAGGAGAAATGATGAGATAACAGAGGTAAACCGTGTCTGCTTTAGTCACTCCGCGCATCACAGGTACCTACCAAGCACAATACCTGGGCACATTGCAGGAGCTCGGCATCCCATGATAACGATGCTCCCCACAGGGCAGAGGAACGCACGAGGAGAAGCAGGCATGGAGATTTCCTGGTGGGCGACACTGATGCAGTAGAAAGAGAAAAATCTGCCACCAAGGAAGGTTACAAGCAGGAGTAGCTTAAGGGTAGTTAAGTGTGTGGGATATTTACTGAGATTTATTAATTACTAAAGTTAATTTTGAAGCAGAGCCTAGGGAAGTTGACGTTCAAATAGTTCTAGGATAGGAGAAACATCTCTGGCCCGAAACTAGGGAGTTTTATTAAATAAGAGTAAATTACGTCTTAGAAAGAAAAGTGACAGTAAACTGCTATTTGTGTGACGATAATCTAAATTTGCAGGGAGTTCATGCCCCGGGATTCAAAGGCACGCAATCTAAACAGCAGGCTAGGCTGGTGGGGCGGCTGTGGACACGTTCAAGGCCTGTGTCAGATGCAACTTCGTTGTCATCACACTAAGCTTCACCACATTACCTGGGCTGATTTAGCTTAGCTTGTAACTGTAATTTCTGGTTATTGTTCCTCGTAGTATTTTCTCTCCATCCTCTCAAAGGAATAAAGCCCAATCCACAGATCTTTAGAGTTTTCTTACTCTCAGCATCTCTCCTATCAGTTCTGCCCATGTGCTACAGCCATACCGATTAAGTGTATCTGAACATCTGATCGTGCCCTATAATAAAGCTGGCTTAATTTCTCTTTACTGTAAACACAACTCACTATTAAGACAATGGGTGCTTAGCTTATAAAAGAAGCCAAGTACAAATGTTGCCAAGGGAAACTTTGTTGAGAATCCGTTACTCACCTCTAGTGGCTCTAAACAAAAAATGTCATGCCCCCTTCCACCAAAAATCTTTTTAAAGAGGGGGGAGGGTAGAAAGGGGAGTAGAACTGCATGATCAACGTAAGACCAAAAGCCTCATGTGAACTTAGTAGTCCCCCACTGTTCACACAGGAGGAGAGGCTGTCAGTGAGGAGGACAACAGGGGCCTGGCTGTACCAGCTGGGAAACCCAGGGCAAGTTACTCAAGGGCTCTGAGCCTCGACAACAAAATCAACAACTGGTTGGGCGGGGAAGAGAGGATACGCTTAGGAAAGGTTTGTTCTTGGGATAAAATACAGTATTATGTTAACTCATTTCAAGCACTGATGGCTTGTAACAATCCCTCCACAGATGGTAATTGTTCTAATGATGATGCTGATGATCATCAGCGCTGACAACACTGATTTTATATTTCTTGGCCAACAACAAGGATGCACACAATGTCCAGTATCCAGGAGCACTTTCACTCAAATCAAAGTTTTGGGATAATACGTAAAGTTGGGATTCTAATTGGGATAGGGCTTGTGGATAAAACTGATGTCACCACCAACACCACCCCATCCACCATTTTACGGTCATGTGAAAGCAATGGATGAGAACATTACTTAGGCAATATGATTTAATGCATTTCAAAAGTTTGCTCTTAAAGTAGTAACTGCACTGATGTTTGTTAAGTTTATATAAATGAGACATGCTGCTGCATGAATAGTGGTAGGTGGCAATGATGGGAGCAGAAGGACCCTCACTTGAATCTGTGAAGATCTGCAGGATAAGGTGTAACTTGAGACAAGGTGCCCACTAAGCACCCTGGAAGATGCTTCTCTAAATTGCATGGGCCATTTTTGACCTGCTGATCATTCCTTCATTCATTTATTCAGCCAATATTTACCAAGCAGTGACCAAGTGCCAAGCACTGGTCTTGGTGCTAGGGACACAGCAGGGAACAGACAAGACCTGGTCTCACAGAGCTTACACAAACACTGCCAGTCCTGAGGGGACAGTGCTAATTCTCTCTGAACTCTAGTTCCCAACTTTTGCTGAAGGCAAATTAAATTACAGAGCATGTGATTACTGACCATCACCAAACTTACTCTCCAGATATGAAGGAGCCTAACTAACCTAGGCAAGCAAACTGTATTGCCTCCTCACAAAATAAGAGCAAGTCCTATAAACTCTTTCTGAAGGTTCACAGAAAACTTGAGGCTCTGAAGGAACAGAGGATGTTGGTAAATCTTTCCCTTGCTCCTCTAGCTCTAGATCTTGGCAACACCCACAGAAGTAATTAAATATTTATCCAATTTGATTACCCTCCTACTTCATTTCATGAAAGAAAAGAAAATTCCTATTCAGACTTTTGATGCTTGGTGGCATTCTGTTGAGCCCCTGTGCCTGTTTTATTCAGGTGAGGATATACAACTCTTGGGTTAATGGGCGTGATTCTGAATCTTGACATGGGAAAGTCCAGGAGAAACACCACCATCCATTGCTCTCAGTTCTGGGAAGGCTGGAATAATGCAAGCTTGAATTGAGAATGGGTACATAAATGCAAAAATGAGATACCTATTATGGGCTATAGCTTTCTTAATGACTCTTGGAGAGATTTAGGATTATGAAGATAATTCAGAATGAGAGACAATACCCACCCCAGAGCAGCTTTATGATTCTAAGATAAGCCTCTTTCTTATCCATTTTTTTTTTTGTTTGTTTGTTTTTTGAGACAGAGTCTCACTCTTTTGGCCCGGGCTAGAGTGCCATGGCGTCATCCTAGCTCACAGCAACCTCAAACTCCTGAGCTCGAGCAATCCTTCTGCCTCAGCCTCCCAAGCAGCTGGGACCACAGGCATGCGCCACCATGCCTGGCTAATTTTTCCTATATATTTTTAGTTGTCCAATTAATTTCTTTCTATTTTTAGTGGAGACGGGATCTCGCTCTTGCTCAGGCTGGTCTCAAACTCCTAAGCTCAAACGATCCACCCGCCTCGGCCTCCCAGAGTGCTGAGATTACAGGCGTGAGACACCGCGCCCAGCCCTCATCCGTTTTTAATACAGCATAAAGGGAGGCAATACCAGGATGCTTGCAGGTCCTCAGATGCCCTCAGATTAGGAATTCTGTCAGTGAAATTCCTTGGCTTCTCTACCTTTACACCCCAGGCTGCAAGTGAAGGACTCAAAAGTTGTGGGTACAAGGCATCATGTAGGGCACACAAATCTCAGATGACATACTGGGAGCTAAATGAATGAATGTTTCTCGAAAAAAGGATTCCAGGACTTGGGTATGATGCTGAAACATGGCATGCAGTACCCTCATCTTGGAAACTCTCAATGTATATAAATTCTGAGGAGGCCTGCAGAAAAGAAATCTTTCCAGCTTAGTTAAACCTAACATTCCTCAAAATTATTTGGCCATGGCACCCACCCCACTCCCTGACAAACACATTAATTTAACGAAATTTATCCAGTGCCTTTTATGTCCTAGGCACTATTGCAGTAATCAGAAGGGAAATAGTTCTGGTCTTCACGGGACTTACAGATTAATGTTTATTTCCAGAGAGAACTATCTGAGGCAACCAGTGTGTCAGGTCTGTATCTGAGAATTTAGCCTGACGGATCTTTCCAACTCACTAAATTTCCCTCTAAATCCCATGATCTTCAGACTTTAAGGGAAAAAGCTAGCAGATATTCCTTACAAAACACTCTGCTCTAGAAAATAGTGGTCTGTTATAGGCTCTGTGGATCCACTGTGTCAATGAAAAGCTCTGTACCAGATACCAGTGGGTTTTTGTGCCGTCTGTATTCACCACTATATCTACAAACAGTGCCTGGCTCACTGTAGGAGATTAATACATGTGTTTTTCAATGAACATTGAATGCCAAGGACTCCCCCTAACCCCTCAAATTCTGATAAGAATGACCAAAGCAAAAATCCTATCTTAGTCTCTCCATAGCCAAATTGAATTTGGGTTCCCTTCATTAAAGGCTGACCTTACTGTGCAAACCTGCTTTATATGCCAAATTCAGATGTGGGCACTTCTTATCTGATGAAGCTATGAGCTAATATTATTTGCAAATGTTTTAATGACCAAATAGAGCTAACCGAAGCCAATGTGTTGAAACATAATCCCTTATAGAGGCACAGCTGCCTCACGGTCTGAACATAAAACTGGGATTGAAGAGCACTTTCTCTAACATGAGCCCTGCAATTTCCTTTAAAAAAAATTAATATTCATATATTTTAATTTTTCAGTCAGTAAAACAGGAAAATAAGCATTGGCTGGTCTGCCTAAATGGAATACATTTGAAACTTATAAACAAACAAGATATCAAGAAACAAAACGATCACTGATATTGAAATTGGATGAGAAGAAAACTCAAGGGATTTAGCCTATTTTCAATCTCAGACACAGGAAACACAAAATGACTTCCTGGCTGCAACATTCTTCTCAATGGCAAGAAAAATATCTCAAAGAAAGGAAAGGGAGTAATTAATTGTTTTTCAAATAAGACAGCCTGCTGAGGCTCCCCAAAATATACAGAATCTTTAAAAGTGGAATTAATTTTCCCTGGATTTCATAATACTTCATTTCTTACCTTATCTTTACACATTCAAGTGGCATATCATTTTTAAAAGCCATCAGGATAAAGGGAATCTAATTATTTTATTGTGTACTCTTTCAAAGGGTAAAAGAAATGTGAAGAGTTGAGAAAGTATGCAGCCCATGTTGTTGGCACCTCAGCACTTATGATCATTAGAAGCACTCACAGAAAGGCAATACCGGGCTTTAAAGCTGAACTGTATATTATCTCTTTCTCAGAGCCCTGGGGCTATGGCTGCAAAGCACAGTGGTCCATTCTAAGCTCTGAATAGAGAAAAGGAAGAGATCATTAAATTATAATTTCCATGCACAATTGGTACAAGTATTTCCTACCAACAGGATTAATATGAAAGCAAGATCCCAGAATAAAGCTGCTCAGCAGAGAGGATGGCAGTTTAGTGTCTTGTAAATTTGATTTCGCTGAAAGCCCTGACACATCATAATAGTGAAATCCTATTTACTGTAGCAAGCAGGATGGATAATGCTATTTAATACCCGGTGTACTGTGTGCCATCAACTCACAGCTTTGTACTCCATGTTCTCATCTTACCTTAAGGTTAATACTTCTTGACAGCCTACATGGTAAATAGAGCACCAAATTAAGTGCTGATCCCATGATTTGCAAATCTTTCCTCTAAAGTTAGACATAGAAAAATTGGCTCCACTTAAGGGGATCATTTTACCTGGATGTACTTTTAACAGTTCACCCCAGAAAAAAAGGATTTAAGTTATATCCCTAAAGCCAGATTAAAAAAGCAATTCAAGGTCACTCAAACCACATTTTCCATTCGAAATTTCAGAGAGGTTCACAGAAAAGCCAAATGCATTTTGAAAATTTGTTGAATAATGAATTAAGGATAAGACCCCCCTCCCCATCTCCACTATACTATATTGATTTTTTTCCCCAGAGAACAAAATATGGGGGGAAAAAAACTCACCTTGCTTGCTACTTTTAGAATATCTGCAATAATAAACTTCCTTTAGGAAAGCAGGGAAAGAGTGTAAAATAGTTCAGTCTTTGCATCTAAGTTATAAATACTGTGCCAATTATATTAACAAAAGATATGTGACACTGGGCCTTATTAATCTTTCTACCTAACAATTAACATATAAGTGCATTTATTTGAACTATCGTTATTTGTTAATAAGAAAAAAGAGAGTAACTCAATGTACATGCTCCAAGCCACTTTACTAAAAGCTTTGTCACTTACAACATCACAATTAAAAGTGACACTGGTTTCTAATGCCTTTAATGTCCAAACTCGTGGACCAGAGAACCTCGTCTCTGTTTCTGCAACTCCGGGTGACTGTAGAAACCGCAGGGAATCTGCCCTGATTTCAACATAAATGAGGAAGCTGGTACAAAATTTCCAAGTGTCAAAGGAATAATATATCTCTCCAGGTTAGCAAGTGCAAACTAGCACAACCTACATAGGCATATCAACCAGAAAGTTGCACTTTTAACTATTGTGTTAAATTTGCTATAGATATTACGCTGCATGGCCAAAATGAGTAAACCACGTGACCAAAAATCATCGACAACTATTTGGAAAGCACTGTAGGGGGAAAAATATCAAAGGGTTTTTAATAAACCTAGTTTATTAAATATCTCTCTATCCCCTAAAAAGGATTATTTATATTTTAGTATTTCAGGTGTCAATAATCTAATTGTGAATGTATCCTGAATCAAACCCTTGAAAAGGCTGACCCAGCTTCACTCACTGAAATATTTTATAATGACAGATTTCATCTGGTAATAAAAATGTACAATAATTTCTTCCCATAAGAAGTACACTGGGCTGACAATAACCCGTTCTGTTGTTATTTCTCTTTATTACCATTGTTGGCATTATTTTTCCCTCAAGCTTTGCACAGAGCAGCACAGACACAAAGGTACTAACTGATGAAGAAGAAGTCAAGCAATCAAAAGCCAATTAATCATACAGATGAGCCCAACACTTTATGATGCAATAAAAGATGTCATCTACCATAAGTGAGAGACTTTTAAAAATTGCTCATTTGATGTAAGCATGACTTTAGAATTTAATTAGCAACTCTCTCCACAGGTGACAAACTAGTAATACACTTTTCTTCTTAATGGTAATTTATTTTTCGCCATACTCTTTGCATTACTCTCTTTTGCATAGCTTGTACAATTCCCTCTCCCTCTTAGTTCTATGGAAATTACTGCAGTGCATATGCAAACAGCCGCTGCAATCCAGAGGTGTGTGTAAACTGAAAGCAACCCATGCCACGCTGCCAGAGGTGTGTGTAAACTGAATGCAATCTGTGCCACACTGCCATTGATTATTTACCAGGTACAGGATTCAAGTGTCTAAGACAAAATGTCTGTTCTCATGGAACTCCTACTGGAAGGCAGACACAAACAAGTTAACATGTAAATGAGTAAATTAATTATGGATTTGGAAGAATGCTTTGAAAAATATAAACAGGTTGATGTAACAGTTATAAACAGGGTTGAAAGTTCTAGTTTTTGATACACTGTTAGGAAAGGCTAAAACTTGTCAGGGAGTCAGAGACAGCTATTGAGAGTTGGAAAAGAACATTCCAGGCCTAGAGAACAACAAATGCAAAGACCATGAAGTGGGAAAAAATTTTGAAGGACAGTACATACTCAGTAGTTCCTCAATATAGTAAGCACATAATAAATAACAGATATTATGTTTAGAAACAAGCAGGTATCTATTTGATTATATGCCATGGAAAACTACTCTAACAAAATACTTCTTCCATTTATTATGCACAGCACATAGAACAATATTTAAAATGGCTACAAATATATCTTCATATTAAAGAATGTAAATAAAACTGCAAATGGAGTAGGGAGGAGTGGAGAGGAGTTCTCCAAAAAAAAAAAAATTCATGCCACATGCATCCTACCAGGTTGATCTGAACATTTTAAGTGTACCTAACTAAACTCTCTGATCTCTCTCAGCTCAGCTCCTCAAGCCACCAGGACTTTTTATATCTTCTTTCACGCTGTGCGAAAACCCCCCATTCTTAGGAAAGCCAAGAGCAAAGTGGATTCAGTAGAGCAAATCAATTCAAATTCATAATTGAGAAGTTATACATGCAAGACACACTAACCATCAAAGAGCTCAAATCTTCAAGATGTCCTGGGGAGACAGGGGCTTTCAGCACGGACGACCCCTGGGGGACTGCGGATTCTACTCTGTAATACTAGGGCCTGGTCCTTCCTCTCACTTCCCTCCCACAGGGCCAACAGACTCCTAGAAAATACATATTTTCCGGAAGAACATGCAGGTAATCCAGACTCAAGAATCATCAAAATGGTTTACTGAAAGTAAAAGTTTGTTTTCTTTCTAGAAGCTGGAATGAGATGACTATAGTAATATTATGAAAGTAAGAGTGAATGCATGAAGATCTCAAAAAAATTTTAAAACTGCTTGAATGACTATGAATTTCTTACTTCAAAGTGACAGAAGCACAACTAGATATCATTAATAAAGTAACTCTCAGGGGTATTATGATATAGTTGCTAGGTAGTAAGACCTTATTTATTCTTCTTT
Organism: Avahi laniger; assembly: GCA_963575035.1. Classification (NCBI taxonomy): domain Eukaryota; kingdom Metazoa; phylum Chordata; class Mammalia; order Primates; family Indriidae; genus Avahi; species Avahi laniger. Next base: position 86,402 of record CAUYSK010042404.1, on the reverse strand, counting down.
GGTCAAATTTTCCCAGGAAGTACCAAATCCTGGGGGAAAATTATGCATTTTTTAATGCTTAATACTTTTAGTTTATGAGGTAGCATTAATTAAATTATAGCATCAGGACCTAAAAAGTTGTATTGGAAGTCAGAAAGAACTAACTTACCACCCAAACAGCTACTACAATCAGAAGGATTTAACTTCTTAAATACGGAACCCACGCATATTAAAGATAGCATTGGATGGTGGCTAAAAGCTCAGGTATGGAGCTTGGCTTAAATCCAGATCTATCACATTTTGGTTGTATATTTTTTGCCTGCACATTCTTGGGTAAGTTACTTTTAAGCCTTAGAATCTTCACCTGAACAACAGCATGGAAAGCCTTATAGGGTTGTTTGTGAGGATAAAATGAGATAATCTGTACAAAGTGCCTAACACAGTGTAAATGTACAAAAAACATTATTGTTAGCTACTATAATAAAGGTGATGCTATAAATTATATCAAAATATTCAAAGTGAAACTTGACTATCACACAGGATAGATTTAAATCATTAACGTAAATGGTTAGTGAAGCAGATACTAAATATTTTATGTATATTTAATAACTATACACTAATTGTTTAAATATAACTTTACAGTGTAACCTTGAGTAAATCTAAGATTCATTCACTGGACTTCTATGTGTGAGCTGTGGAAAATGTAGAAGTAAGAAAACGAGCTCTGCCTGCAAGGAATTTGCAAGATAAACATGCATAACTAATCACCATTATTATAAATAAAATATGGCATCCTATAGAGAAGTATAAAGCATTATGGATTTATTTGTCAAGTATAAAACAAAGCAAAAATAAAGTGAGAAAAATAATAAAATTAAGTTAGAAAAACAAACAAAAAAGCAGAATTCTCCAAGGGACTTGGAGACCACTTCTTAAAAACATTTAAGAACCTTCTCTTTCAAAACTGCTCTAGGCTGCTTCTCATCAAATCAGCAACCAGGAAGTAACACTCTACAAGTCTCTTACACCAACAACCAGGAATTAATACTCTCTAAGTAGTTTTCAATCAGCCCACACATCTAAATGTGATCCCTTCAATGTTCTTGAAAGATAAATGTTTACTTTCACATCTGTGTTGATGCCATTTGATAACTTAGCAACGTCTGACTATGAAATAAAAACCCAGAAAACTTTTCAAATGGCTTCAACCTCTCTCAGTGAAGAGTTGCTCCTTTTGAATACTGCTGCTAAGAAGGGTGAAATCAGTTTCCAGCTAAATTAAACTTATTACTCCTAATGAGTTAGTGAAAGGAGAAAATGATCTGAGACTCCTGGTGGACTATCTCATATAAATACCTGGGTGGAGAAAGCTCCATTCATACATAGGAATTATCTAATTGGTAAAGAGTTTATAGAAATAGATCCCAGAAGCAAACCAAGCTGTATTATAGAACTAAATGTGCTTTACATGTTTAGTGGACTTTGATTCACACTCTCAAAAGAAATTGCATCAAGCCAATAAAAATACTTTAAGTAATGAGTCATTAACAGTGATAATGTACACAAGTTGTGTTTGCTAATCTAGTTGATTAACAGATGGTAAGGTTATCTCAGGGATCACCCTCAGAATGATTCTGTAAAAGACTCATTGATACTTCCCTCTCCATTAATGACAAACCACCTGGTATCGACTTTATGGTTTCATCATTTCATTTGCTTAAAAGGGAGAAAGATATGTGTTTATATCCACTTTTAAACCACAGGCAACCTGGATTTCACAGCAAGTTAGATGATTCTGCAAGTTATCATAATATTATAATCATTTTTCTTACATTATGCATTATTGGATTCAGCACTTTTACACCTTCTAATACAAAGTGTGTGCAGAATTTCTAATAGAAATGGTTAGACATTGTAATTTTCACTGCTGTCACAATGCAAGAGAAAACCCCTTCACAATCTTTTGCATGAAGCCTAGAAAACGCTTTATCATTAGAGACCTAAATGTCTCTCATATATTCCTGGAAGAAATCCAACTGGACAAATTCGGCTTAGGTACTTTGGAAATGGCAGTAATAAACAAAAACAAGACTATATAGAAGTGGGCAGAAGACATGATAAAAGACATGAGGAAGTTGAATAATACTAAAGTAATGTCACATATTATTAGTATCTTGTACATAATGGAAAGTAGATAGTCTTTAAAGGCATCAGCTGATACCTGATAAGTTCTTTCCAGTTTTCAAGGGGCTTTTTCATATATCATTATATCTGCCCCGCACCCACGAAGGTGAGCAAGGAAGAAATACCATCCTCATTTTAAAGAACCAAACACCACAAGAGATTAGGTGAATTGCCAAACAGCTAGGTAACAAAAGCATGCCTTCTGGCTCCCTGATTAGTCTTCCTTCGACCATATTATTAAATATTGAAGTTATTAAGTATTAACTAATAGCAGTGTGATCATTCCACCTCAGGATTCTAAGCTCACTGGTGCTTCCCAGCTTTCAGTTTAAATTCTCGGAGTACTACTTTCCGGCCTGATCTTCAAAAAAGGAAAAAGCATATTTTGCTTATATAAAAAGCAAAATCACAATGACTTGATCTCATCATATTGTAGCCATCTGATCTTCTACCACCTGCTCTACCTGATGCCAAAACAGTAGTTTACTTGCCAAGCAGGCAAGCTTAACCTGTTGAGAACAAATCCGCTCAGTCCCTTGTATCAGTATGAATTGTCTCAATCAAACTGGTGGATCTACGGGAAATAGGTGAATACTTTCAGTGCCTTTTCTTGTACCTGACGGTGATTAATAGCAAATTCATACAGCACATTGTAAAATGGTGGCAAAGAAAACTATCATTGGGTGAGGAAAAGCAAGTGCTAGGTAAATCACCTCAAAAACTTTCACTTTCATTTATTTCAGCTAATATTTATCATAAATGTCAGGTGCAGAACACAAAGTATAGAAGTAAAGTAATAGCCACTATGAATGAGTGGTCACTCTGTGCTGGACAGTATTATAGGTGCTTTATGAGAATTAGCTCATTTAACAAATCAGTGAGCAAAGTACTATTATACCATCACTTGACAGATGAAAAAACTAAAAGGGTAAGTAAAATGCTCCACATTACACAGCAGGTAAATGCCGGTTCATGGATTTAAATCCAAGGCATCTGACCTCAGACACTGTGCTCAAAACTCAGTTCTGCAGACTACTAGTGGGCCGAATCAGGCCCACCACTCGTTTTTGGTTTTACATTTTTAAATGGTTGAAAAGAAAATAACTTTGTGACATGTGAAAATTACATGAAATTGAAACTTCAGTGTCCATAAATTAGAACATAGCCAAACTAATTCATTTACATATTGGCTTTGCCTGCTTTTACATTAGAAAGGCAGAGTTGAGTAGCTGCAAGGGAACCACTCGTGGCCTGAAATGCTAGAAACATTTACTATCTGGCCATTTACGGAAAAATTTTCTGACTTAATGCTCTAAACCATTCTACTTTATGCCTATTCAACATCTCTATGTGAATGTCTTAGGAAGTGTCCCAAACTTAACATATCGAAAATCAAATGTCTGATTTCCTCCACCACCCACATACATCCCAGTCCATATCTTAAGAGTTTTCCCCGATGGAAAGTCCATCCTTCTCTTAATAGTTATAAAAGCCATAGACCTAGAGTATCTTTGGCTCTTTCTGTCATTCATGTTCCAAACCATCATCAAATTCGGTGAGCTCTACCTTTGAAATACCCAACCACACTTCATCATTACTTCCACTGCTTGCACCCTGACCCGTAGCCATTGCCATTATTTCTCTGAATTATTGCCATAAACTCTTAGTAATTCTTCCTTGCTTCAATTCCTGCCCAAGACAGCAGTCAGAGTGCTCTTCTGCTGACAAACCCTCTGGCCATCCCAAACATGCCAGGCACACCCTGCTTCAGCACTTTGGCACTGGCTTGCTTCCCCTTTACTACTTTTCTGTTTCTCTTCTCAAATATCATCTCATTAGATGGACCTTCCCTCTCCACCCAACCCATGCCTAACCTGGGCCCCAGGACTCCCTTTCCCCTGCTTTATTGTTCTCCAAATTATCACAACCTGCCATACAGCACGTGTACTGGCTTTAAATTGAATTTAAGCTCCATGAAAGCAGCTGTTTAGTTCATTGTCTTCACTAGCACATATCTGGCACTAGACCAGGGCCTGATTTACATTAGGTACTTAAGTAGATATCTGCTGAATGAATGAGAAAATAGTCCCTATATTGAAGAAGCACTCCGCCCAGTGACATACAGAGACGGTAAACACATTTAACATATAAATAACTATACTGAGTAGGGTTTAATGGTATATTTCTTATTTTTCCCTATTTTCTTATCAAATAACACATTCTAAACAAATTAAATTTAGGGGGACTCAATCAAAAGCAAGAGAGGGCTCACTGTCAGCTCACAGTCTATATTCTAAACATATAAGGAAAAATATTTGGGGAAGTTTGTAGGTGGTAAAATGTATCAATGAACCAGTAACACAACCATCACAAAATGACCAAAGAAGAAATGACATTCTGAGGTGGAATGAAATATCTGTTTGGCCTCTTGACTTCCTAGCCACTTTTTAACAAGAAAATGCAGTTACAGTCCTTAATTTATCGATTTTTGAATAAATATATGGGAAAGCTGCAGATGTGGTAAAAGAAGAGAATCAATGACAAGAAATAGTCGTACCCTCTCCTCCAGTCTAGCCAGCTGCTCTTTGTAGAATGCATCCTGCTTCTTTAGCACTCGGTCTTTCTCTTCCAGCTGCTTAGCCTAAAAAAGGAAATGAGGAATATACTATATCAAGAAAAAGCAGTGACAGCAAAGCAAAAGTATAAATTGCATTACAAATAAGTATACAAAGCTAGAGATTTTTGCAATCTATTAGGTCTCTGCCATAGAAAAAGATTAATAAGATGATGACTGCTGCATTTAAATGTAAAGAATAAGTCTGCATTGTATTTTTTTTTACTGTAACAGCTGTGTCCTACTTTGTCCAAATGTATTTGGAAATGTCAGAATACAACACACTACAGACTGTCTTATTTAACTTCTCTTTCAAAGAGTAATTTCAAGGACTAATATTTTGCACAATAAAAACTTTGATTTTACTCTGAGTATAAGAAATGTGGTTACTAACCTTCTTGAAGAACAACGAAAAAAAGCCTTAATTACATTTTGTACATAAATCTTATGTTTGAGAACTCTTAAATTTCCCAGTGAAACTTGCATATAAACATATGCATTGCTATCTAATTCCCTTTTTACAAAGAATTTGTTGTCTTGGATGGGTAGAAGCAAAAACTACTATAATTGTTTATTTGAACAATTTAACATAATGATAATAAATAAAAATAATTAAAAGTAATTAAAAAAACTTTTAGTTAGTTCACTTCTAAATTTACAAAATTAAAAAATAAGTAATAAAATATTTCTAGTTCTTTAAAAAAATAACGATAAAGATGGCTACTTACGGATATTTTTCAAGATTAGTAAACAATGCATTTCTTGTTTTTTTTTTGAGACAGAGTCTCACTTTGTTGCCCAGGCTAGAGTGCTGCGTCATCAGTCTAGCTCATAGCAACCTTGAACTCCTGGGCTCAAGTGATCCTCCTGCCTCAGCCTCCTGAGTAGCTGGGATTACAGGTATGCGTCACCATGCCCAGCTAATTTTTTCTACATGTATTTTTAGTTGTCCAGATAATTTCTTTCTATTTTTTTAGTGGAGACAGGGTCTTGCTCTTACTCAGGCTGGTCTGGAACTGCTGAGCTCAAACGATCTGCCTGCCTTGGCTTCCCAGAGTGCTAGGATTAAAGGGGTGAGCCACCATGGCTGGCCAAAAATGCATTTCGTAAACAGTTGTTAGTATCTTGAATATTAGGTTTAATTCACCTTTATCTCTGAGGGAAGGGACCTCCCAATATAACTCTGGGTTAGTAAAGTTTTTAACATACCTTTTGTTCAGTGAATGCTGAGTGCATGTCTGTCTACTACTTACAAGAAATAGAGCAAGTATATATTTTGGCATTTCCATCCTTGTGCCGTGCACCATGTTCTTTTGCTAAGTGATCGAGTGTTGCCTGGCTCAGATGTCAGGGTGCCTGTCTACTCAACTACCTGCTTAATTTGGGTGAACTCATTTGCACATTTGTAGGTTGTTGTTTTGCTACTTACTTTGTCTTCCATATCCTGCAGCATGTTAAAAACAAACAAACGGTTATTTAACAAAGTAAGTATTGTTTTTTCCTAATGTTACAGAGAAATCTGATGGATAATATCTAAAATGCAAACCAAAGAAGACAATGGGGGAAAAAAAAGATAAAATGCATAACTTGGGACACATTTAAACATCACTGTGCTGTTACAGTTTGAATACAAGATTTCAATGAAAAGTTGATACTGCTGGAATGCATATGAATAAATAAAAAAATACAACAGTAAGATGAGATAAAAATACATTCATATGTAAGTATATAATTTACGGCTCCTTAGTGAAACACAGTAAAACCTTTAGTGAACTGTTAGAAATATAAAAGAAAAAATAAATGGAGAAAGAATTTTTGACAGACAAAACTAAGTGTGAAGAGAATATACATGACTACATACCCTAAAGAGAAAAGTCTTCTCTAAATTCAACACACACACTCAAAATATAAATAAAGGAAATAGGTAAGAATGGACTCATAAAAACTTTCATAAAACCAAAAAATATCTTAAAGTCAAAAGAATAAGAAAATGGCAAAAAGAGGAAAAGAAATCCCAACATGTAACTGTGAGAGTTAATGTTATTAACATATAGAATACTTAACAACAGCCTTATTCTTCCCTCCTTGCCCCCACCCAAAAAAGCCAAAAGAAAAATACAAAAATAACAGACTGGCAATTCACACATAAAAAATACAAATAATAAACACATGAAAAAATCCAATTGCACAGTAAATCAAAAATGCAATTAAAATAATGTTCCATTATTCATCTACCAAAATGACAAAAATATAAGATAATAATACTTAATATTGGCAAGGCACAGGAAAACAGGCTCTCCTATACACTGTTGGTCATAATATAAATTGCTATAACCATTTCATAAATTAACTGGACAAAATGTAATCAGTCTTAATAATGTACATATGCACTGAGGTCTAAAAACTGTACTTCTTCTAGTACTTACGTAATTAAGGCAACATGTCAAGATGTTCATTATAAGGTTGCTTGGAATTCCAAAGAAACAAAAACAAACAACAATCGAATGGTATAATAATGTATATACGGTAAGTATACTGTGTAAAAAAGAAAAAAAGGAAAAGACTATGAACAGGAAGGACAGTTTGACCTCTTTTTGTAGTAGCAAAGAGGGAAAATAAAAAAACCATCTTGCATTCTATAAAATGTCAACAGAGGTTACAACAGAGTGGTAGGCTTACGGGTGGTTTCTATTTTCTTATTTTTGCTTCTTTATATTTTCAGAATTAAAAATAAACTTTACAGTCAAGGGGCAAAAGGAAGAAATTTTTTTGAGGTGAGGAAACAAATATGTTTCTTGATTATGGTGGTGATTACACAATGGTAAGCATTTGTCAAAAGTCATAGAACCGTATATCAAAAAAATTAATATAAAATATAAATTTTTAAAATAAATATAAATGAAGCATACTAAAATTTATAAAAATAACTATAAATGTATGGATGTGTGTATAAATCTTTATTATCATTAATCTTCTTACCATGTGACCAATTTTACTTCTAGGCATTCGACCCCAGCAAGTATTAAGTGTAAAAAAATTTATATCCAAGAAAATACAACCGGCATTATTTAAAGCAACAAACAAGTGAGAACAACAGATGTTTGAGTACATAAGATATGGCCCAACAATAGAGGACTGATTATAAAGAATTTAACCCAACCATATGATCAAACATTAAAGCCACTGAAAACTGATGTTTTCATAGAATAATTATTTTTTTAAGACAAAATAGTGAGAAAAAAACACAAGTCATGGAATGTACAGTAAGTTCTAAAAAATAGAGGACGGGGAAGGGGAAGAGAGAGAAAGAGAGAGAGAAGGCTGAATGTCTTTTATACAGGGATGGAGAAAGTATGAAATATGCTAACATTTTAACAGTGGTCATGATATGCATATTTCTTATTTGAACTGTTCCCTATTTCCAAAAATGAACAGCTATTCTGTAATCAGAAAAAAAATCTTTTAAACAACAATATTACATATATTTATCCCTGACTAACAGATGGAAATGTCAAAATGGCATAGTATCTAAAAGAGTGAACTATTAAGCAATTTCATTAACAACCCCAAAAATTTGTGTTAACTTGAACTTGAACAATTGTAGACAGTAGGTAAAATAATGTCCATGCTAACTCCTTAATGTATTAACACCCAGTTCTCTCCCATGCAATGCATGATATTACCCATGATGGCTGTTAAAGCACACTCACACTAAATAATGTTTCTTTTGTTCACACAGTGAGATAAAAAAAAAAAATGCAAAGATACCACACATATATTTCATTGTAGTTATTCAGAAAACACGGAGAGAATTCAATGCTACTATATTGCTTGAGCTGAGGACACTACACCAATCAACAAATTTAATTTTGAAGAGCTGATTACAACCTTAATAAAGTATTTACAAGAATATGACCATTTGCTTTTCTGAGATACAATTTTTGAAAAATTTTAAAGCGACATTCCAAAAGGTCAGATATGCACACTAAAGATGAAAGAGGGATATACCTTCAAAGACCTGACAACACTAAACTATAGGGGCTTGTAGCACAAATCTCTCCCTCGACGACAAACAGAATCAATAGTCAGATCCACTGGGAAGGATAACAGAGCAAGAAACAAGGCCACAACACTTTAATGGCACATTGCTTTGAAACTGTTAATGTGATGCTAGGAGAAAAAGTCACACGATATGAATCCTGAAACTTAAATAAGCCTAGAATACACTGACTAAGCTAATAGCTACTGAGGATGGAGAGTCACACTCAACTTAAGAAAAGCAGTAAACCAACTGCATGGAAATAAAACTTCTCTGTAGAACCCTATAACAGATATAGAATCATTGTAAATGAATAAATAAAAACAAAGAGGATTATAACATTATTTATTGTTATAGAGTCGTTTCTTAGGCGGAAAAAAAAAGAATATAAAAAGTGTCCCCCCACCTCCTGTTTACTATTCCTAGAAGAAATGTGCACTGATTAGTTTTCAGATCTTGCTAGATTTGGGATAACATGATTGGGCTTGAAAACATGACAGAATGTGCTTAAGTGGATCATTATAGAAAACTAGAGTAACCCATAAGCAAGAGAAACAAAGAAAATAAAGAAATCAAGTTTTAAGAAATCCAACACATAAACATTTTGATGTCTTAACTCAGTGTTGGTGGCTAGGTTAGAAATGAAGTATATAGTATTCACTTCCTTAAAGACTTCTCTCTTCTCAGAAAGGACTCAAAGCTGCTTTACAAGAAAGGATGTAATAAAGTCAATAAAAGATAAAACTGGGATTGCGGATATGACATACTTTGCTGACGAGAACTTTACCTTCCCATATATATTCTTAGGTATCTCTTCATAGCGCAAACTTTTCGGCATCACTGTGCCCTTTTAGTCTGTTGCTCTTGGAGACTAAGGTATGGCACTAAGTACATGACGTTGGGAACTCAGTGACATCACAATCACTTAGCTCAGAGGCAATGTATTGTTACTTCGTACATCAAGAACAAAGCATGTTAAGGTAAGATTCTGTGCTATAGAAAACTTGTATATTTTAAATGACAAACTTCCTTAAAACACTGGCATTCAATTTTAATAACTCAAGGTAGAAAATAAAGCAGGTACCTGCTCAGTTTTCCAAGGGATGATATTATGCAACCAAAAATTACTAGGACTGAGAAAAGGCAACAGCTCTGTATCAGCCTAAATAGGAAATCACTATATTTCCTTTATTCTAAATCTCGTAATGATTTGAAACATACATACATACAATGAACTGAGAATGATTAATCTTTCACAATGATATGGATAATCTGTGGTAAGCAAAATCTACCTCTCATCTTACAATTCATGTAGGTAAATCAGTGAATAAGAGTAGAAAAAAAGCTTTATTCCTTGTCAGAACTACATGAACAACAATATATATGAATCTAATAAAATTATATGCTGACATAAAACAAAGAAAAAGAACTGAAATATCAAGGGGGGCTGAACCATAAACTTGTAACATAATATTACATTTAGAAGCTGTAGAGCATGATCACTGTGAATATCAATTAGCCGTAACAGAATAATTAAAGTAGCCATGTATTCAATTAGTTGAGTACTCAACTTGCGTTATAAATGAGAAATTACATAGGGTTCACTGAGCCTTTACCAAGTGATGCTAACAAACAAAGAACTATATTTAAAGCACTGTTTTCCAAACTACACCAGAAGGTGACCTTCAAGAGGGTAACTCATCTAGGTGAATGTAAATGATGCCCAACCTATTATCAACATTATCATACTTTTCGGTGACTATTTAGAGGTAGAAACATCAGCTGTAGGCAATCCCCTGTACCGATGTCCACTAACACCACCATATCTCACGTAGGTTGAACACAGACCAAAGAGAGAAAAGATACATGCGTACTCTTCCAAAAGACTTCTTTATCCGAAGTCTGGAACTCAAACGCAAGCCCCCAGGATTGGGTCAAGTCAGTTTGTTTTTGTTTGTTTGTTTTGCCTTTCCCAGAAGAGTTTCAAGAACGCTGGTCTACATTTCAGCTTTTGCAATACTAATGGCATACTGGAAACAGCCCACCGAGTATGGTCCTCTGCAACTTTTGGGAGTGCATGCTTATTCTTTTGAAATAAGAAAGCAGGGACAAAGATTTAAATTAAACAGTAAAGCCAACAATGAATAAAGAGAGGAGACTGTTGGAGTACATAATTTAGAACAAAAAGCAATCTAGTGGTATTTAGCTTTAAATTTTTCCAGAAGTTCTCTCATAACTTTTACATAGACCATAGTACTTCACAAAAGCAGCACAATTAAGTGCTATTAATAATGAAACCAGAACCAGTTTTGTAAGATTTCTTCTATAGTTTGGGGGGAAGGTTTAAACTTTACATTTACTTCTCCAGTTTTCTAGTTTTATTTCATAATTCAGAACTTCTTGGCACTATGACATAGCAGGAAACTCACTTGGTGAAGAGACAGGAGACCCAGATGCCCATCCTGGCTCTGCTAAATCAGCATATGACCATGCTCTGACCCACCCCAGCACCCACGCTCCAAAACTGCTCTTGAACGTTACTTTCTTCTTGTGGTTTCTGCCAAGTTATACCCCTGTTATGTCTCCCACTTTTGCATCTAATAAAATCTTTCAGTAGGTTTCTTATGGCACTTGTTTTTGGTTTGCCTTGTATCATACATGTTTACTTACCCACTGTGCCTTTCCTTAACTGTAAACTGTGAGACAAGAAAGGGACCTTACTCCTCTCTGTCTGTATCTTTGACTCAATCTAGATCTGTACTTCCCACAAAGGAAACACTCAGTACATGGTGGCTGAACTAATGAACTGCACTGAGGGGACGAGTTTGTACAAAGTAAGCAGACACATCTTCCAGGAAGGAAATCTGTCCTAATGTCCATGATCTACTTCAAAATGCCACCGCGTACACAGCGTGACATTATGTGTATGTGTTTTTTAAGCTCTGAACTAGGTGCTGCCACCATGTTACCCAAGTAAACACAATCCAGGAGCAATCAGCAAGTAGCTCAAAATTGGAAGCTCAAAAAGTAGAGGAAGCTACCAGAAGGGCTCATTCATCCATGTGCTGATAAACAGTGATGTTTTGCTAATTAGTAAAATGACTGTTGGAAATAGAATTTTATTAGTGAAAATGGTCCATTAACTAGCATGATAAATGTTACATATGGGTTCTTATTAGTAAAATGAAAGCTATCAAAAAGATATAAGGGTTAGATGTCATATTATAAAGATACTCCTACATCTGCTGCAGGAACAGGTTATGTGAATCCAATGAGGCCTACAGCTCTAACTTTAGGGATGGTGCCTCAGAATTGATCCCTGAGCAGCCATTCATTTAAGACAGAGATTCTCATGTTTGGTACTACTGACATTTGGATCAGATAATTCTTTGTTGTAGAGAGCTGTCCAGTGCATTGTAGAAAGTTTAACAGCATCCCTGGCCTCTAACCTGTAGAGCCCAGTAGCACCACCCCCTCGTCCTGAGTTGTGACAACCAAAAATGTTTCCAGACAGTGTCCCCTAAGAGGCAAAATTGCCCCCTGTTGAGAACCACTGGTTTAAGAGGATTGTTGGTTGTCTGAGGCCAACCACATAAGTAGCCTCATCTGCCTTGGGTGAACCTTTACTGCAAAGAAAAGTACTTAAAAAAACCCAAGACTTTGTTGGGTTTTACATAATAGGTTGTATGAAATATTTTGTACATGTTTGCTGATAAATTTTTGTTCAATAAATGTCTGTATGTGCTGTAAAATTGGGCTTGGGGTCTACGTGTGTTATACCTGGCAGTAGGGTTGAATTGCAAAGGCATAATGTACAAAAGCAACAGGGGCAGCTCACATCTATGTAATGAAGCATTTCCCAGAGAGAGAAAAAACTGGAAATTTTAATTCATTATTTTTTAATTAAGGAGGATAAGTATAAAACAAGTACAAAGTTCACTCTTTTCTACAGCACTCGGTAAAAACCAGAATCAAGGCTTCTATCTCATAAGATTTTTGAATCCATTTAACTGATGTTCAGTTCAGCAGGACTAATATTCAGTTGACATGAACTGGTACTGGTTGTTTAACATCTGTTCTGCTTGGGCAGTGACTATGCCATACCTGTTGTTAAATATTTTATGTATCATTCCTGGGAACAAGGCATACTGTGATTCCATTATAACTTACAAGTTTCATGTTACAAAGTTAACATGACATTTCAACATGAAATTTCAATGTGAAAGGTGAAATATATAACCTCATCAGTTCAGTGACATATATTCTGTGCTCCTCTCCCAACATTCATTTAAAAATATATATTCATCACAATCCCATATGTATAAGAAACATTAAATAAATGCTGAATCAAAAGCGAAATAAACTGTTAGGGTTTCAGAATTCTCAAAAAGCAGTTTTATCTTCTCTAATGACACTATGTAGCTTCAGCTACAACATGTTTATGAAAGACACAGATGAATATAAACAGGCATCAAGTCTAAAAGAAAAGACTATGTTGAACCAAATTCGGCAACTGAACATAAAACATAAAGTTCCAGAAGACTAAGTTCTATAAAATAAATAAGGACGACTCTATATCACAGAATCATTAGTAAGCTTAAAAACTTTAAAGCTAAGAATTAAAATTGAAAGAGGAAAAAGTGGTAAAGGGGGCCACATTCAATAAAATGTGCGATTACGTGGACTTAGAGTAGGAAGGGGTTTTATTATCAAATTCAGCTGTGGCATAGATTGGTGTTATCAACTACTGAATGCTACCATTTCATGTAAAAGCAGGGTGGTCTCAATTCTAAACCACAGCTGTTGGGGAACAGAGTGGGAAGAAGTACTAAGCATTTTGAGCTATGTAACTCAAGGTGCAATTATACTAAAATGTCTCTATCTTCTTATTCCATATTGTGGGGAATAAAACTTCCATTTCCAGACACTTAGATATAATCTTGTTTTACCATGGAGATTAAAAATCTCAGAAGCACTTTGCACATAGAGATGCTAGTTAAACTGCACTATCTGCGCCAAGGCATTTGGTGTCACTGATCTGACAAATAAATTGGACAATAACAAGGAGACAATTACTGTACAACTTCTGAACTCCTTTTCTTTGTATTAACTTGTATTTGTTCAATTTAGATTTAGATTTAATGTTCACACTACTGGGACCAATTGGCTAGTCAACTTCTTCAATCTGTTTCACATTTGGAGTTGGAAAAAACAGCCAGGGATCATCCAGTTCATTTTATAGGAAGTAAGTGAGGCTCCAAGTTTCTTGGTGGCTAATGGAATTCTCAAAGGTCGAGAGAGAGTTGATTTTAAGACCCCTGCCTCTTGACAGCAGTGCACTTCCCATCGCTCTCTGCTGTTTCTTTTCATGTTGGCGTGAAGTTAAGAGAAGAAAATGCAAAAATGACTAATCAAATGTCTGTAGTGATTTTAAGCACTACTCAATATAAAGAGATTTTAAAAGATTTTCTACAACAGTTAATGCAGAGTACACTAAAAGTATCTTATCTTCCAAACCACCTGTGTGCTATGTCAGTTCAGGTCTCCTGGGATGCAGATGCTGAAACACAGTTATAGTAGAAGAGACTGAGTAAGGGAAAATGTTTGGGAAGGACAGAGGAGAGAAGGGACAGGAGAAAGCAGGAGAGTCTCAGATTATATTGCAGCTCTGGCAATAGGAGACAGGGAAGGAAGGAGACTACGTGTAAACAGCCATGCTGATGGGGAGCCACAGAGCATGCACTGAATCCCAAAAGCGCAATAACTTGAGCTAACTGCACCAGCACACTGTTCATAGCAGATCCTCTCTTAAAGAGAGAGCTGACAGGAGTTCGAGACCAGCCTGAGCAAGATCAAGACCCCGTCTCTACTAAAAATAGAAAGAAATTAATCAGACAACTAAAAATATATAGAAAAAATTAGCTGGGCATGATGGTGCATGCCTGTAGTCCCAGCTACTCGGGAGGCTGAGGCAGAAGGATTGCTTGAGCCCTGGAGTTTGAGGTTGCTGTGAGCTAGGCTGACGCCATGGCACTCACTCTAGCCCGGGCAACAGAGTGAGACTCTGTCTCAAAAAAAAAAAAAGAGAGAGCTGAAGGGCACATTCTCATGGCTGTCAAATCATTGGGTTTGCCAATTAACACAAAACAAAATGATGACAAACTCTGAGCAGGTCTTAGACAAGAGACTCTGAATAAGTCTTAAACATCAACTTCCATGTCAAACAGAATAAAGAAATCTAATTGGACCTATGGAATACCATCTAGCCCATAGTTCTATAGTAGTAGAAAAAGCAACAAAATAGGCACCAGACTACTGAGGCTTTAATTTCATCTTGGCTGCTAACAATCTTTTTGGGTTTGTTTTCTTATTTCTAAAAGTCAGGGAGGGGATAGGCTAAATAACATCTAAGATCCCTCTAACATCACATTTTATGCATTACATTTACCACAACATTTCTTCTATTATTCATTTTGAATCTACTATACAGCTAGGCCAGAGGAAATTCAACAAATGCGTATGTTCTGCTGCCAAATTGCTAGGATGCAACAAGCACACCTTAAACAACATTTGGAAATAACCATGTGTATGTGACACCTGGCTGCCAGGGGCAGACGCTGTGTGGCAGCAGCGATGCTCCCTCTCTGTCTGACTTGGCACCAGCAGTGGGTTTGCAACTGCCACAACAGGCCTTAGCAATATTCACTGGGCTCCTCCTGCTGAACCTAACGCCATTGGCAAATTCAAATAGGTAAGATTGGAGCTGGAAGGGGCCACTTTTCTAAAATAAGTTCGACTTATAGCTGCTGACAAAAATCACGCTAGTTCTCGTTTTCTACATACAAGTGGGTCAGGCATCATCAGGATCTTCATCTCGTTATGGCTCTTTACAGAGGCTGGTGCAGTTACATCTTATGCCCAGTTAGCTTATGCAAACTCAACTGCCCAGGATGAAGGCGGGAGAGAGAAAAATTTAAGTGGTGCTCAGGATTCCACCTGCTCCACAAGAAAGCCTGGGACAGGAGACATACATCAGCTCTACTCTCAGCCTGTCTCACTTCCCATATACCCTCATAGGGTAAGCATCTCTTCCCAGCGAATGGAATTATAGAGGTTGAAGTTATGTACGTTTCAACCAAGCCTTTAAAGGAAAGCCAGCATTTTCATTTAGTGCTCAACTAAAGAAACCCACTGACCCAATAATGGAAGAAAAACTAGCAGTGCTGGACTCTTAAGAATAACTCTGAACACAAGAAATTTTTACCTTACATGTTGATCTTAAATACTGAAGTAAGTTGCAACTCCACAATATTCCAAGGAAAGTGAAATTTGGAAAAATATTTAAAGGATAAAAATTACTTCTAAAAAAGCCTCCAGCTTACCTAACCAAGGAAAGGCAGTTAAGAGATAAGATCATGGGAATAACCAGTGATAAACTCAGCCTTAAACAAAGCAAGAAGGGAAAGAATCTTCCAAGGGAAGGATGGAAAGAAGAGAATGCACCCAAAGCACGAATCATCTCAATAGAGAGCAAGAGAGTATACAAGGTAGGATGGAAACAAGCCACGTCCAGCTCCTGGATTGAGTTGGCTGAAGAGAGATGAGAGGACAGCTGTGAACTGCCCATTGGAGAATCTGCTGGAGGTGAAGGCCAAGATGACAGGAGGGAAGCCATCAGCCCTCCTGTCTGACTCAGTCCTTGGGCCTGGCTCGTTTAGATTTAGCTTTGTTCTCTCATCCCTATTTGTACTCAGGTGTGGGAAGACCATAGGAAGCAGAGAACTCTGGGGCCTCAAATTCTAGGAGCCCTTTGTACACTGGGTGTAAGGGGTACCTTTAACCAGAGGTTAGCTGTTAAGAAATTTAGCAATTGATATAATTAAAATGTCAACTTACAATTTTGAACATCTTTGTTGCTTTTAAAGACTTGTAACTACATGATCACACTAGAAGGCCTCACTACCCAGCAATGTGAAGTATAATCATCCCCAAGTATCTGTGGAGGATTGGTTTCAAGACACTTATGTACCAATATCCACAGATGTTCAAGTTCCTGATATAAAATGGCGTAGTATTTGCATATAACCTACATAAATCCTTCTGTATACTTTAAATCATCTCTCGATTACTTATAATATCAAACACAATGTAAATGCTATGTAAATTGTTGTTATACTGTATTTGTTTTTTATTCATATTACTTTTTTACTATTGTATTGTTATTTTGCATTGGTTTTTCCCAAATATTTTCAATCCGTGGTTGGCTGAATCTGCAGATGCAGAACCTGCAGATATGAAGGGCCAACTCTAGAACAGTTTCTACACAAACCTTTTTATTCTTATTTTCTTTACAGTTAAGGGAACAGTAGCAGACAAGAAACTTGCCTGAAATCCACATGCTGGAAGAGCTGTCTCCTGAACACAGAATTTCTGACTCTTCCCATGGTAGCTCACCAGGCAGACCCTTCTCTATGTTTGCACCCATCGATAAAAAGCAATTCCATAATTTTGATTTGGTTTTGCCTGCTGGAAAGTCAGAACATCATTAAGTACCTGACATGGGTATCCCGTCTGCTTTATGGTTATGGCTATTGTTTTAATTATATATCGCCTTTCTGGCTTAAAAATCCTCCTCCTGTGAGTATAATTTTCATTAATCCATCATTTGATCAGAGGCTAGAAAGCTCCTAGCAACTGTTCAGACTGAGGAGCTAAGTGATCAGATTCTAGCCCAGAGGAGAGTGACTCCCACCCTTAAGTCTTTAAACCAAGCATAAGTATATCACATGTAAAGTCATGATCTTATTGGCAAACCATGAATGATATCTGATGTCATATTTCTCAGCTATCAAAAATACTCAGACAAAAGGAGAAATAATCATATACATCAGAGGCAAAAACATACCATAGAAACCAAGGCCCTCAGATGTTAAAGATACTTTTAGGATCATAAAGCTACTTAGTCATAAGTTAAGAATAGAATACAGATTATCTTGACTCACACTTTAAAATTGGCATACTAAACAATCTCTCAGATATTCTTAAAAACCTACCTGTGAATAAAAAGGAATCCAAAAATAAAAATTCTTAATATATCATTCCAAATATAACATCACTGCCATCCCATCTCAGCCACCACATACACACATTCATATTAAAAAGCATGCTTTAATGGTGCATTTGCAAGAGTTGATCATCTACAGAGCTTCCAAGATGGAATTCCTTTCCAGAGGCGTTTACTAACACAGATGAGTACTGTAGAGTGGACAAAGATATTACAGACCACAAATCACAATAGCTGCATGGAAACATTTTCACTAAAGTAATAGACATATATGGTAAGCATCAATAACCAAGATGTGTAACTCAATTAGTATGGTGAGATAAATATTTCACTAACAGCTCTGGCTTGCTCCTGTAAAAATTTACAATATTATGCAAAGAGAAGTGGATGTGAAGTGCCCTCACCACAAAAATGGTAACCATATGAAGTAATGCTTTTGTTAAGTAGCTAGACTTAACCATTCCACAATGTATATATACTTCCAATTATGTTGTACATGATAAATACATATAATGTTATCTGTCAATCTAAAAATGTTTTTTTTATTTAAAACATTTACAATATTAGTCAACTATTCATTTTTTTTAAATGCTGAATGTTTTGTGATCACCTTGCACAGAATATTCTAGGCTATGATAAAGAATTAGTGCTTTTTCTAACTGAACTAAAAAGACAAGCTGTTTGCTTTGAAAAATGGCTACCACCTGCTATTAATCTGAAACTGAAAACAAGCAGTGTAATGACATTTAGCAAGTTAACACTCCCTCTACCACTTTCTTGAAAGATGAGGATAAGTGACATTTCACAATCTTCTGAAAAAACTAAAAGAAAAAAAATTCTGAGAAATAGATTTATATCTTACTACTGATAATGACCTATGAGATTTTTAAAACCAGACACTGTGCCCCTGCAGTGTGACAAGCCTGGTTTAAGCAGGGAAGGAATTCCCTTCCAAGCCCCCCTATCTTTTTCCTTTTTTCTTTTTGTCTGGTGTCAGATGAATACAGCAGTAATGAAGACATGATCAAGGAAGAGCTGAGGGCCAGCTGGAATATTTGTAAAAAGACTGCCTAGCTGGTCTTTGTAACAAGCTATCTTTTGTCCTACTGGAGCTTTCTGTCACCTGAGGTAGCTTGCATCCTCAAGAGATGAAATGCAACATGAAACTATTAATTGATCTATTGTCCAAATAATTTCTGTAACACTTTCGAGAACTTTCCCAATTTGGTTGGTAGAACGGCCTGGCCATCAACGTACTCAGCTCTAAGCACAAAGCCATGATCTAAGCAAACGACACAATTCATGATAGTCTATAAATGACTCTGGGACATTCTGAATGTGTCTCTTCCTGCTGGAAGAAATAAACCATACCCTATATACATGCTAACATGTAAAGTTAATGCTAAAGTAATTTACTCATCCAAAAAACAAAACAAACTTAATATATCTATTCATTTATTCAAAAAGCACTTAATGAAAAACTATTTTATGTGAGACCCTCAGACACTGAGCTGGTCATGGTAGACTACAATAAATAACTAGCCTATTGCAACTCATTCAGTGACCATAAACCACAATCCTGAAGCTCCCATTTACACACACAGCTATAAAACTACTAGGAATCCATTCCTGTCTACAAATGCTGTTTCTCAGGAACTTACAAATTGGGGTAGAGGGCAGTACACAGGTTGCAAACACAAGCAACCATAATAAAAGATAATATATGATAAGGACAGTAAATGCTGCAAGGAAAATAAAGGATTTGATTAGCTGGACTGGAATTGAAAGCTAGATGAGCAGGATTTAGATGGGCAGAGACAGAGTCAAAGGCCATCACAAGAAAGGGGACAATAAACAAGAGACACAGAGGAGGGAAGAAAGGAGGGTTCAGCAAGTACATCAGCTGAAGAGGGAATTACGGTAAGAGGGCCAGAAATAAGTGGGGACTAGTCTGCAGGAAGACTTAACTGACTAAGAGGTCTGGACTTCATCCTGCAGGCCATGGGGGGCCTCTAAAGGTTTTTGAACAGTGAAAACAGTATGTTAGAAAGACTACTTATTCTTCGTGTATAGGATGAACTAGAAAGAAGGGAGAAGCCAGTAGGGAAACCATAAGGGGACTGCCGAGAGGATCCAGGTATGATACGACAGGACCTACATGTGCTGAGTGACAGTTATGTTTCCACCAGCACTTTCTGAATATCATCTAAAGACAAAGTATAAATTCTAGTGAGAGGGCAGTGAACTGCAAAACTGAAAAAACAAACTATGCTCCAAAACATAGGGAAATGTACGACAATGAACACAATGCATACCATTGACCATGCCATGGAAAATCTCCAAATAGAAATAACCACTGACAGCATGTCATTTGGAGATTGGCCACTGATACATTTCAGAGATCAAATACCCTATTCTAAAATGAAATTAAAGAGGAAAATATAATTTAAAAAAAACAGAAAAATTGGGATATATTATCATGAGGCATTAGGAATTGTTTTCTTCAATCATCAGTCTTAGTCTATGGTTGGAAATCTGGTGTTTAGGAGAATTATGCTGCCGTCTCATTGGAAAATGTAATTGGGAGTTCTCCCATGTCCATCCATCAAAAGTTCAAATATGCTACAGTCTAACACCAAATTTTAAGTCCTTTATCCTAAATGAAAAACTACTATATAAAACCTCCAACCCTACAAAAATCATGGTGGCTCCAGCTATAAATTTTAAAATATTCTCATTTTAGTATTTGTTCAGGTATTTCACTGAGATGTTTCGTGTGTCATCTTCAAAACGTGAGTCAAAGTAACCTGTACTCTATTCTTAACTCATGACTTACTTAGCTTTCTGATCTTAAAAGCACCCTTTCACATCTGAGGCCCTAGGTTTCTAAAGTATGCACTAAAGGTTAAAATTCTACACCCTCCTCTAATGAAGAGATCATCCTTTTCAATAAGTGCCTAAAATGCCCCAAGAAGTAGGTCAGAAGCATAAGCCCTTGCCCCAAGTATGGGTCCAGGCCAGGCAGGCTCCTGTAGGCTTCTGTGGACACTTCAACAAAATGGAAGATGGACCCAAAGGGATGGACAGATCCCTGAACTCAGGAGTCTGGGGAAAGCTGCTTCTAATAACAAAGATTAACAAAAACTGATAGTTGTATAGCACATTAGAATTTATAAAGTTCTTTTGTATTTATTACATCATTTAAGTCTCAAAACAATGCTAGGATTTAATTAAATTCTCAAAGCTATGCCTAGAATACTGCAAAGCAGAGGAGTAAAATAAATAAACCCTGCCAAAATTATCACCCCAACTTCCTAGTGGAGCACACTGAGGGTCACAGAAGTGAAAAGAGGCCAAGTTACACAGCCAATAAACGGCCAAGATGTTAGTTGTTTTTTTTTTTTAAATCAACCTCTCTTTCATTATTAACACAACCACCTTTATATCTTCCCTACAAAGCCATGCCAGGCTCTAGTGACGGTTCCCTTTTAGAAAGTCTTCATGGCACTTGCAACCCACAGCACACAATTCGCTCAGCAACGGTTATGGAGGAACTCCTAAGCATGAGGTGTTGTACAAAGTGCTATTGCTTAAAGGCAGGAGCGACAATGAGAAAATAATCAGACACAGGTTTTCCTATGAAAAACTTGCATCAGGAAATAACCACGAGCATATATAGTTGCCCCTTGAACAACACAGGTTTGAACTACACACATCCAGTTATACATGGAGTTTTTTGTCCTCAAAAAACGTGGATCGGCCGGGCGCGGTGGCTCACGCCTGTAATCCTAGCTCTCTGGGAGGCCGAGGCGGGCGGATTGTTTGAGCTCAGGAGTTTGAAACCAGCCTGAGCAACAGCGAGATCCCGTCTCTACTAAAAATAGAAAGAAATTAATTGGACAACTAAAAATATATAGAAAAAATTAGCCGGGCATGGTGGTGCATGCCTGTATTCCCAGCTACTCGGGAGGCTGAAGCAGGAGGATCTCTTGAGCCCAGGAGTTTGAGGTTGCTGTGAGTTAACATGACGCCACGGCACTCACTCTAGCCCGGGCAACACAGTGAGACTCTGTCTCAAAAAAAAAAAAAAATGTGGATCAAAAATATAGTATTTGTGGGATGCGAAAATCACCTATATGGAGGACCAATTTTTCGCAGATGCAGAATCTACAGGGCTGATTTCGGGACTTGAGTATGCACAGATCCGGGCATACAAAGGCGGTCCTGGAACTGATCCCCTGAGTACACCAAGGGATGACTACATTTATAACTATAAAAGTAAAATTGGTGGACTGTGAAGTCCCCAAGGGCAGGGATTATGTCTTTATATAGCTGTACGACCAGAGCCCAGCCAAGTGCCTGCAAGCACATAACAGATGCTCCCCAAATGCTTGGTGCATGGCTGAGAGAACAGGAAGAGCTGCTCTGGCTCCTACATTTGCCTGCATTGCTCAGGTTCCTAACAGACACAGGTAGCTTTACCTAAATGCATACTATGTATTCCTCAACTTTCTTATACTGATGAACTATGGGGATTTCAAGGATTAAATTTTTTGACAGAGAAAGGTGAGTAGGAAAAATTCTATTTCTGCAGTTCCCCTTTGTATGTCTATCTCTCAGTTTAATACTGCGCATTTCTGTGTGTCATTTTCTTCATCTCTCTTGTGCCAAGACATAGCTCTAAGCGGGCAGCTTACTATTTCCATTTCTCTTGATCTGACCTGACTCCCTCTAACCTGATCAAACTGAACACACTGGTGTATTACAGATCAGCAAAGGGCTAGCAATGGTCTGTTTCCAAGATACAGCAGACAGAGGCAAGTATGTCACCAGTCCTAACTCCTGGGCCCATGGCAGACGTCACCCAGCCAGCACAGCCCTTCCTGACCCACCGAGTCTGAGTGGTGCTACATGATCCCCCCCAGCACAGCACTCTGGGCAAGCATGACCAACCAACCAGAGTTGGCTGACAGTTTGCCAGAACACTATCTATCCTGGCTGTGAGACATGGTATGGGTGAAAGAAGAGTAATGTAGGAGAAGAAAAAAAAAATAACAAACACTATGAGGAGTAAAGGAGAATAATTAAAGGCAGCAGATGTTATCACCGTCTGGGCCCAAAAAGAAGCACAGCCCATAAAGAATCAATGTTTAAAAGGGCAGGAGAAAACGGACACAAAAGGTGGAGGAGATTGGAGTTCCACAAATACAGATTCAGTAGCCGCAGGAGGCTTGCCCAGTATCTAAATGAACACACTCGTGTTGAGGCAGGGAGAGAGAAAGCAGCCCACACCCTGGGAATGGGGCACTGATAGGAACAACATGGGAAGTGGTCACCCCCATCTACACAGAGTTAGGGGCCACCCCAGAACATCATCGAAGTACCTGTCAGTATCACCTTCAGCCAGAGCACAGGAAAGACTATTTTCAGATCACATTGGAAAGAAGGGCAAGGATTCTTTATATAGTATCCTATCATGCCCAGCAACCAACCATCAGAATGCAAATAGGTCAGAGGAGACACTGCCAATGAACCCATAAAAAGGCCCAAAGAACTGCAAATTAGCACAACCTCCATGGAAAACAATAAGGAGATTCCTCAAAGACCTAAATGTAGACTTAACCATTCGATCTAGCAATTCCACTACCCACTACCAGGTTATCTACCCAAAGGAAAAGAAGTCATTTTATCAAAAAGACACCTGTATTAGAATATTTATTGCAGCACAATTCACAATCACAAAGATGTGAGATCAACCTAAGTGCCCATCAATTCATGAGTGGATTCACAAAATGTGGTATATGTATACCACGGAGTAGGACTCAGTCATAAAAAGGAATGAATTAATGTCTTCTGCAGCAATTTGGATGGAACTGGAGACCATTATCTGAAGTGAAATTTCTCAGTAATGGAAAACCACCGCATCTATTCTCTAACAACTTGGAAATAATTGATGGACATGCATGGTCACAGAGAGAAGCAAATGCCTTTGGAAATCAAGAAGTGGAGAGAGGGTAGGAAGAAAAGGGTAAAAACCTACCTAATGGGTATAATGAACACTATGTGGGTAACAGGCATATTAATAGCCCTGACTTTTAAGCATTATAAAAGCTATCCATGTACCAAAACTATCTGTACCCCCTTAACATTTCAAAATTTTACAAAGGCGGGGGGACAGAAGGAAGAGGAGGACGAAGAGGAGGAGGAAGAGGAAGATGAAGAAGAGAAAAGGTCCAAGGAATCCAAAGATACGGGCAGCTCAAATTATTTTTATTTTCCTCTGCCCATAAAAGTCCTATGAGAATCCAAAAGTTTGTTGCAGAAGTGAATAAGAAATGACTTGGGAAAATACAAGTGGCTTGTACTGCTGTACATGAAACTTGTCCTGAGTCATCCCAACTTCAGCCTGCTTGCATCTCCCAGACAAACACCTGCTCTCCTTGTAGATTTAGTGCCTTCTGGACTACTTCGCAGCAACTGACTTTTGGCACTCTATAACCCTTCTTTTCTAATCTGTCTCCACCTCTATCGCCCAAAGCAGGTCAAACGTTTAAAACTTTATTAACTATCCAATAGAACACCTTTGGTATGAGTGAGTTTACGGAATATAAACCCAATCTGACCTAAATAATTGGATATCTTTGTTAAAACAATAAGCACCAATTATATCAGCTAAACCAGAAACCTGTCCTATCCATAAATCTTCTTCATCCTCTATGTGCAATGAATGACAATATCCTACCAATCAGCATTTCATGTATCACCTTCAGGACTTTTGTTATATTGGCCACCATTTAAGGCTTACTACTATTTAGTTGATATTTTTCTTTAAATCAGCTTATATTTAAAAGCTGAATTATTAAAAGGGAAGTCTTTAGGCCAGGCACAGTGGCTCACACCTGTAATTTTTGCACTTTGGGAGGCTGAAGCAGGAGGATCGCTTGAGGCCAGGAGTTAAAGACCAGCCTGAACAACATAGTGAGACATTCTCTCTCCAAAAAAAAAAAAAAAAACAATAAAATAAAAGGGAGGTCTTTATATAAGTACTGTAATTAGAAAACCAGATTCAAACTGCCATAAATGAAATATAATAGGGAAAATATAATGAAAACAATTTCTGGTTAGAAATTGTTATCTGGCCCAAGGTTCTGAGCTGAGACATGCTCCCTTCTCTCTGGTAAGAAGAGAGATAAACAACTGCTAGTAGTTAAAGGCAAAGAATCTACAATGATGCTGACAGTAAACTGTGGGTGGAAATTACATGTAATCCACAGCAAGAACTCCTGGGTTGAAATTCTGGCTCCTTTACCTATTACGTGATATTGGGAAAGTTTCTTCAACCCCTCTGTGCCTTAGTTTCCTCATCTATACAATGGGATTGTTAATAGTACCTGCCTCATAAGGTTCTTATAAGCTTAAATTAGTTAACATGTAAAGTGCTTAAATCTTCTACATGTTTGTTAAGTGAAAAATGTAACCAACCATGATGACAGCATTTGGTTGTGCTGAAGAGTCCGCATGCACGGTAACAACTAGAGTAACACAACAAATGGCACTGTCAACTATGTGATAAAAATCCCAGAACATCAATAAATCAAATCTCCAGCTGTGTCAAGGACACATGCCAATGGAGGCCAGAGAAAGAGAATGCTGAGATTCCACTTAAAGTGAAGGGAATGCATTCTGCATTTCTTCTGCTTCAACTAAGCCAAAGTTCAACAACCTTTGGAAACTGTATTAGGTATATCAATGATGAACAAAAGGCTGATTTAAAGATCTAGCAATCTAATGGTGAGACAGATAAATAATTTTAAAAATCACAATACAATATGATGATAAAGAATGCATGGAACTTCAGAAATCATGCCTATGGAGTCAGAAAAGGCTTCACTAGGGGAGATAAAATTAGAGATGGATTCAGGAGCCTGAGTAGCTATGTATTCACTAGGCAAGAGAACAGACACTCCAGGCACAGGGAATAGAATGCATGAAGCCCTGAAGTTGCAAGAACAGGCAGTATTCAAGTTCTGCTAACACAGGTGAGTACCTTTACGTTGGCTATGCCAAGAAAGAAATCACCAAACATACAGGTCCTTCATAACAGGGAGGTCACCTGATACTGAGGCAATGATTTCTTGCCACATCCTGCCCAGGCTGAACAAGTACAGAGAATGAATGACAACATAATCTGCACAAAGAGGCCTCCCGGTGGGCTGAAACCAGGTTACCAGTAGCAGAGGGAAGGGAAGAAAGGCTTTTAAGATAGCCTGCAAAGCCTTTCTTCCCTTCCCTCTGCTACTGGTAAACTGGCTAGCCTGAAAAGGGCCGGGGGCGGTGGCTCACGCCTGTAATCCTAGCTTTCCGGGAGGCCAAGGCGGGCGGATTCTTTGAGCTCAGGAGTTTGAAACCAGCCTGAGCAACAGCGAGACCCCGTCTCTACTAAAAATAGAAAGAAATTAATTGGACAACTAAAAATATGTAGAAAAAATTAGCTGGGCATGGTAGCGCATGTCTGTATTCCCAGCTATTTGAGAGGCTGAGGCAGGAAGATCGCTTGAGCCCAGGAGTTTGAGGTTGCTGTGAGCTAGGCTGACGCCACGGCACTCTAGCCCGGGCAACACAGTGAGACTCTGTCTCGAAAAAAAAAAAAAAAAAAAAGATAGCCTGAAAAATAGGTGACACCAATGTGACACCTATGGGACCCTCTGGGAAGCAACTCCACAGAGAGAGCACATTGCTGAGTGGTAGCCCAAGCTAATACGTGTCTCTGAACAACGTATTTCAAGGGACGTTTGGATGAAAATCAGGGATATCAACAGAAAAAAGACTAACTATTCATTAGTTTAGGATACAGCATCCAAAGAAACGAAAGAAAAGTCATTATGCATGTCAGTTTATTTTATCGGTGATTTCTACTAATGCCTCAAATATCCAGAAATGACATTCCAACCTCAGTCATCAAGGCCTGAGCATATAATTGTGCTCAGCCAAGGTATCCCTGAAATTAGCACTATTATGTGCATAATCAATATGAAATCTATTTTCGCACAAATTAAGGGAAATAATTACTAAACTTTAAAAATGTTTATTTGTTGTGACATATATGGCCTAAAATTCAAGGAAATATAAAAACACTTCCCTTCTTCAGACAACAGCCTTCAAATGTTCTCAGTCATTAAACCTGAAAGTCAGAGCAAGGGGTACAGCTCCGGCAGATCCAGCACACATTACCTGACAGGTGCAGCAAGAAGGTACATGACAGAGAAGTGTGTGTGTATGCGCACGTGTGCTCTAGTGGGAGAAAAGGGACTCTAAAATGATATATAATCAGATTACTGAAACACATCAACTTAGAAACAATGAGGAAGAAAGCTTCACTGACCAAGAAAAAGAGAAGTTCAACAAAGAGACACTCCAATGGTAATATCCTATACACTTCAGTTTTTTTTTTTTAGAGACAGGGTTTTGCTCTTTCCCCCAGGCTGGAGCACAGGGGTGCAATTATAGCTCATTGCAGCCTCGAACTCCTGGGCTCAAGCGATTCTCCTGCCTCAGCCTCCCAAAGTGCTGAGATTACAGGCATGAGCCACCGCACCCAGCTCTCAACAAGCTTTCGAGGGCATCCAGTGGAAAAGAGCGTCAAGGAACCAGAGCTGAGGGAAGGCGGAATGCACTTCAGGGAAACGTGGGGGCAGGAAAAAGATAATTGTGCAAACCTTGAAACGGATCGAGTCCAGTTAGAGGGCAGAAGCACAGGACAGGGAGCATAAGAAAGTGCTGGAACTGGCATGTGGAGGGCAGATGAAGCCAACTTTTAATGCTCCCTCACTCTGGTCCTCTGGTGTTTCCTTTTGGACCCTTCACCACATCCATTCCCTCCCTTACCCATCCTTCCACTTATCGGGAATTTCTTTCTTTTGTCTCTCTTATTTTCTTAGCTCATTTCTTCTTCCACAATTTTATTTCCTCACTCTTTGTTCATGCCCTTAGTGAGCTAAAATATATGTGATGCATTGGAGTTGTTTTGAAGTTCAAAACAGGTCCACTGAGTATTTCGCATTTCTGACTCTAAAACCCCACCCCTACCACCTTGCTTATGGTCTGATTTCCTTTTTTTCTCAAGATATTAAGTAGCATTTTAGAGAAAAGGTTCCCTATCCCTGATTGAGCAATTATAGTCTCAGTTCTTTTAATTTCTGCTCATACTGCTGCCTTGCCAATCTTTTAACTACTTCTCTAATTGTTAGCTTTGTGAGCATGGGGAACAATGGGTCCTAAGGACACAACACAGTTTGTCATGAAATACTATGCTTTGTGGTGAGATATAAAAAGCTAATTCTTCCCAGAAAGTAAAACATTTTTCTATGGTGAAACAAAATCAGCACTGACGTTCTGATCACACACTGGAGAAAATTAACACATGGTTGACAGTTCAGTGAATTACTATGCCTCCCCACGGAAGGTAGATTTCCAAGTGTCTCTTATCTACTAGTTTCCTATTTTTCTAATTATTTCCCAATGATCCAGTTAAACAATACTTACCTCTGGATTCCTCTTTAAGTTTTAAAATCCACACTTCTAACTTTGAGATCTATTATCTCTTCTCCCACTCTTCATCCTAACCAGTTTATTGCTGTCTGGATCTACCATTAAAATGCTCTTTCAGAGAATTAGAAACAATAACTAAATCTCTCAGTAGGAAAGAACATGAACTGATAAAAGTAAAACCTTATTGAGCCTCTTTCTACCTAAATATATTGTTTCATATCGTTGTTCTTTATTTTTCCTAGAATGAAAAGAAGATGGTAGAAAATTACAGTATCCCCCTTATTCACAGGTAAACCACGGTCCAAAAATAAGTGAGTATAGTAAAGTACTTTGAGAAAGAGCGAGAGACTACATTATATAACTTTTATTGTATATTGTTATAATTGCTCTATTTTATTATCAGTTATTGTTGTTAATCTTTCATTGTGCCCAATTTATAAATTAAACTTTATTACTGGTACCTATGGATAGGAAAAAAACATAGTACAATAGGATGCAGAACTAGCTGCAGTTTCAGACATCCACTGATCTTGGGACATGTCCGCTGGGAATAGGGGGAACTATGGTATTTACAATAAAGTCTAGGTATATAATTTATTTTGAGTGCATTCAAATGTTACAGGCTGAATCCAAGTTTATGACTGCATTGGTATTAAAAATAAAAGTAAAATTATTATATATAACTGTAGAACTTTGTACTTGTTGGCTAGTTTATTATTTTGAATCTAGACAGAATCTAAAACTGTTCTATACAATTCAACAGAGAAGCTTAACCAACAGACTTTCCTTCTACTGGAACTAGTTCTCATCTTTAAACTAAATCCTTCCTGGTGAAATTGAATCCTTAAAAAATTTAATCCCATACTCAAATGTAGCTAGAAAAGAAGCAGTCATAATCCTCTATATCATATTTCTACACATACTTGGAGAAGGTAATCTCCTCAACTTTCTCCTCTTTTAACTAAATATCAGCATTATACAGCAAAATATTTCTTTATCCAACTTTTCAAGTACAATGTGGATCTTTCCTATACATTTACACTCTAAACTCTTGGTTCATTTAAATTCTGTGAACCTTAGTTTCTTCATCTAAAAAAATGAAGCTAATAATACCTGCCCTATTACTTGCCTTTTGAGTATCAAAATAAATCACATACTTAAAACATTTTTAAAGAGGTAAAAACTATATACCCATTCCAAGAATGTATGTGAGCAAACAAAAGAGAAAAGATCAGAATGCAGAAAAGACATCAAGATACCACATCTAGGGTTTAAGTCAAGCTTTGCCTATATTCCCTGCACTAAACTAAAGCAAATTCACTCTGTGACACCTCCAGGTTTGACTCTAATGAAGACTGGCTTAGTGATTCATAAAAAGTTAAGATCTTACCTACTACCAAAAAAAATCTATTGCATTTAAAAAGCTTGAGTAGGCTGTGGGCAGGGGGATAATATAACTGGGGAGAGAAGGACCTTGACTCTCAGATCTAGCATTTACTAGCTTTAGGACCTTGGGAAGATTACACAGGCTACCTAACCCTTAGATTCTCCATCAGTAAAATGAGGATAACAATCAGGCCCTCCTCAATGGGCTGCTGTGAGGATTAAATAAGAGAGTTCGGGTAAAAGTCTGGCACTTGTGTGACACATCTGAGAGGCACTTGGATACAATCAGGACCAGTAAGGGATATGTCTAATACAAAAAGTGAAAACACAATTAAAAACAAAATGTATATGCGTACCTTATATATTAAGTTGCAATAAATAGCCAAGCAACAATTTTTTTTGCCAATTGTCCCATATGAGAATCAGCCCTTTTCGTTCAGGATGGCTTTACTAAGTTTTCTGAAATCCTTCATAACAGATTATCTACATTTTCAACTGGTTAGGGTTTAAGTCACCTTCTTTAAAGGTGAGTAAGAAATAAAAGACCCTGATAGAGCAAGCTGAATGCAGAATCCTTCTAGATTTGCCCCCTAATGTTTCACAGTTCTCTTGCCCCTACCTAGCAATAGCAAGTTTTTTTAGTAAACCACCTTTATAAGTCTTTCCAAGCATTTAGTTTATTTTTCATAGAAATAACAATAGCTGACATGACATTTAATTAAATTATATAATTATGTAACAGAAACAACTGACAAATAGGTTAGCAAACCAACACAACTGACTCTTGGTAAGCATCTGCCATAACAGGTAAGAAATGCAGAGTCTACTAGTGGTGAGCATCCATGTGCCAAGCAAGTTTTATGAGGGAACGGGAAGTTGTTTACTCCAGTAGGTAGGTTCTATGGAGGGTCAGGTAAGAGTTTATACTGCATAAATCATCATCATGTCACTCTAATCCTGTACAGCTGGGTTTGTTCTTAGAAGATCCCACATAAATTGTTAACCTTCCCTTGACCAAATGATAACCTAATAAAAGTTGACCTAACCCCATCCCAGAAATCTACACAATAAATTTTCAACTTGGTCAAACCCAGTCAGATGTTTTTGAGATTAGTCTAGGCAGTCATTCTAGCTTGCAAGAGATAGAGACAGGGAAAGATCTAAGAGTATTAAACACAAGGCATATTCCTATTTGGCTTATTCACACACCTCTATAATAGACGAGCGCATTTTGTGCATGCTAAGCTCTGAGTGGTCCATGTGTATTCTGTTGGATGAACAAAGATGTCTTGCTTCAGCTTTGACAATTGTGTCCCATGCAATGTAAGCTGTTAACCCTAAATAATTAGCCCTCCAAAACCACCACTTCTCAAAGACCATATAGCTACAATCTGGTGTATGCAAACAGTTATGAGGAGTCTAAGAAGAAATCTGCTATTACTAATAAAGTACTGAAGATTTTGACTAATTTACATGTTATACAAATCAGACGATTCAAGATTACCCCTGTGATATAATGCTCTCACTCCTTTGGTTTCCAGGATGTTGTCATAGGTAAGAAAGAAAGGAGTAGAGCCATATCCAGAACATAGGAAATGCACATAATCCTTTCCTCTTTCCCAATCCCTTTATTTATAATATGGGTAGTCCATGGAGCAGTGTTATCTAAAAGAACACAAAGAGAACAAGAGTTGTCACTGTAATGCTGGGGTCAATAAAGGGCCAAGAGGCAAGGGCCAAATCCTGCCATTTGGAAATAAAGTTTTATTGGAACACAGCCTCATCCATTTGTTTATGTATTGTCCATGGCTGCTTTCATGCTACAACAACAGCACCAAAAATTATAAGAGAAACTACGATTCACAAAGCCTAAAATAGTCACCATCTGGACCTTTACAGAAAAAGTTTGCTGACCTCTGCTCTAACAAAAAATATGGTGTCTAAATCAAGAAAAAAAAAAAAAAACACTAGAAAACCTAGCCCTCCCAACACTTTGGGAAAGAAAATAAATAGCTATGCAAAGAAGATGCTTACTTGACATGCAAGTCCTTCCAGAAAGCAGAGAAATAGATGATTTAAATATAGTTTTTGTTTTCTGAATGACCAAGCACACATAATAAAAATCAATAAGTTGTCTCAACTTAAATATAAGAAATACAAATCATAGAGGATATTATTTTCTAAATTGTTTTATTTATTTAGTTATTTAATAAATAAATAAAATGTTTGCTTATTGCCATGGAAAAGCAAAAATAGTTATGAAGTGCAGGATATTGGCAGAATGCTTTTGTGTGTTTTAGAGGCAAGTAAATTTTTTGTTTAATATGGCTGCCCAAGAAATGGCCCATCCAATACAAGTTCAGGTGGTTGGCATTCACTTAGAATCACAGGCTTGCTATGCCTCAAAATAAGAATATAATCATTGTTCACTTAATTGTTGCACTGTTGCATTGTTTGTATGCATCTATAGTTTTTAAATGTTCTCAAGTTAAAAAAAAAAAATAGCTATCCACAGATTGCCTTTTTAAAAAATCTGGCATTGTAATTTATAATGAAAACAGCAAACCATGTATCTCAAGACAGCTTAGCTTTTGTTGTTGATCCTAAACATCACTTCTTTTCTGCCCACTACTCCACACTTACCGGCTAGGGAAGGAGCAGAGTAGTGGCCATGCTTTGGATAAAATAGCAACTGCAGATAGAGGCTATTTCCCAGCTATCACTCCCCATTTTCTCAAGATAAATCACTACCATGAAGAAACAAAATCATGGACTGTCATTAATGTAGAATAAGAGGAGGGAAATAGTGATACATGTAAACTGAACAATATTTTAGCTTTATTATTATTATATTTGAGTAAATTATGGCTCCAATTTTAAAAAGATTTAGGGTCTATACATATATAAGCAAAAAGTTAGACTACACTCATAATGATACTCTAATTTTATAAATTTCTTCTCTACCAAAGAATTCAAACCAATTATACATGTCTGAAATATACTTACACCACTACTTTCCTCTGGGCTCTGAAATTTCATTTAAGAAATGTAATAAAAGCAAGAAAACTCCAAGTACTGGGAGAAGTTTCAATATTCACCCCTTGAAACAGTTCTTTTCCAAAGTAATAAGATTAATAATCTGAAAGTCTGTGCATATTAGGCTCATTCTAAAAATAAACAGTAAATAAACCCAATATTTGCTTGGAGGAGGTATCAAAAAATCCCAATTTATAGATAAATAAACAGAAATAAAGAAGAGCTTAATACCTTTACTAAACACAAAACAGAAATATAAGACACACACGACAACAACAACAAAAACACACAAAAGGCTTATTTTCTGAAGACTAAATTCTAAAACAATGTTTGGAATTCTAAATATATTTTTCTATTAAAAAACGGTACTAAGGAAGCCTGCAAAGCCTGAAGGGGGTTTCTTATCACCAAGTCTCAGAGGTTGATAACACTGGGTTAGTGAGAAGTCTAATTTCCCTGCAGAACATACAACTTGCACAGACAAAGAATTTGTAGTTTCAGAGGACTTGAGAACGCCTTCCTTTCATGCTACATCTCTGTTCAGAGGAGGAAACAAAGGTTCAGCAAGAGTAAATGACTACCTAAGGATCCACAGCTAGAAAGAATATATAGAAAGACCAAAGCAATACTACGTCATTTCCATATCTTTTCCTTGATGTGGTGTATAGCTGAGCTAGTCTTGATCAGCTTTCTTACAATCACAAAGAGAATGTACAGAGTAAAGGAAAACACTGTTCTCGGCTTGGTAGGCAGGAGTTACGACAGAGGAAAAGGAGGCAGTGGCTTGGGGTGAGCATAGGTGTGCGTGGGAAGCTGCCTAAGGGAGGAAAAAGCTGGCCTGTGGATAGACACAGACAAAGGGTGGCTATGGCAGAGGCACTGTAGCCTTATGAAGGAACAAAGTGGCTGGCCAAATCTGACTCGAAAATCTGTTTGAAAGCATTAAAGGTGATTTGTCCTAACCAAATTACTCATATCACCACTAATACCTGTGCTTGGCAGTACTCAGTTTCCCAGCACCAAATCCCAAACACCAAAGAGAATGCCAGAGTTTTTAAAACTGCTAGTACCCCACTGCAGTGCATCTCATTGATACAGGTCCATAGCCTATATTCTGCTTACTCATTATGAAAGGTCTCAATACTGTATCCCTGCTTGTCTTCCTCTCAATGTTTTTTTTAAAAAGCAAACTTACTAGAAGGTACTACTGATACAGCTGAACTTTCATCAAAATCTCCATTATGGCTTTAAAAGGCATAAGTCATATTTTTTACTTGAACAAGAAACTATTCTGATTATTTGAGTCCATAATCCAAGTGGGTTGACCCCAATTTTTATTCACTCAGGGGTCAGCCACAGTTAAGACTTCCAACCTTGTCTTAGGTTCACTTATAAAGCACTAGCCTGTACTTCATGTATGGGACAACCAACCAGCAAAGCAATTACTTCTTACTTTCCTAAATCATAACTCTCAGCCAATAGTGAGGAAACATCATTCTGAATAATCTTGCTTAATCAAATCTACCCTATCCATGACTGTGCTGAGTGTTAGAACTTACATGTAAAACTGTCATGTAAAAAACTACTCATGTCTACAAATGCAGAATCTGAAAATAGTCAAGAAGGAAAACCAAAATGAAAGAGTCATTCAGAATAGAAATTCAAGATAATCAAAATAAGGTCTTGCTCAAATAGGCACAAAGCATAAATCTGTCAAACTTAAGTCATAACAGACATTGTCATAACAATGTCATAATAAACAAAGTTCAAATGCATCAATATAATCTTCTAATAAATTTGTTGTGTTTAGTTACAAAAACAATACTTACATCAATAGACCTTTTGCAAAAGATAAGTTGATATTTTAGTTGGTTTTAAATATCTATATGCTTCAACATAGTTGGACAGAATATGGCTATCCATTTAGAGCCAGATAGTTTTCTATGTGACTGGACACTTCAAACTTGCTTTTTCCATATCAATAGGATAGGTAAGATCAGACATAAATATAAGTAAATATGCAAAATACTCAGAGAGAAAAAAAACAAAAAAAATTATTCCATTTACACAATGACCAGGCTTCTGTGAAATGCAACCAGCTGGAATATAGTACTGACTAAATAAGATTTTTTAAAAAAAATTCTTAGCAACAGGGGTGTCAGAGTCTATAAACCTGAATTGACATGAGAATTTTAGTGTACCGTCAGACCCTTATCCATAAAATTACATGTAAAATAAGACAACAAATCAGAACCCAAGTTCTAATTCCAAATAAACTTTTCAACTTTTCATACTTTTTCAAATATTGCCTTATCAACAGGAAATAGACTTGCTAGAACCCACCCAGCAATCAGAAACACTTTTGGCCTGCAGTCCCTGAAGAACTTACTTAAACACATTTGCCACCCCACGATAAAAAAGAAACAGATAAATGGAAGTTCAACTTGATTTAGAGAAGGAATGAGAAAGATTAAGCACAATAATTAATACATAGATGAAATGTTTAAATATTTATTAGTTCTACGCAACAAGTGAAGGGGGTATTAGATGTCTGAAGAATACTGCAATCCTTTGTAGACAACGCTTATAAACTACGTAATTCATCAGAACCACAATAACAACGTTTGGCTTATAAATCTTGGAACAGACATTCAATGCAACTGGAAGAAAAATGAGAATGTGACCACAACTCAAGAAATAAGATATGGGGAGCAAAAGAAATTTTGACATTTAGATGAGAGTCAGATCAGTCATAAGGGTAAGATTAGGTGACAATGATGACACAGGGGGAAAGAGAGGCCTGGTTTAGTGAAATAAGGAATATGACATATGGAAATTTTGAAGCCTAAGAATGATCACGTTGAGTGGTACAGCTTTGACCTAATACTAGTCTCATAATATTATTATGACATAAATACATGCATCACAGAAGGAACTAAAAAGAAGGGTATCGAAAACAGCTCAATTGTTTTCAATTTATAACTGTGTCAATGTCTCACAGTTAAGTCCAATTCATTATTACTGGTTTTAAATATAGGTAATGATTGATCTCTCCTCATCTCATTCTACCAATACTTCACATTGAAACTACAAACGACCTAGAGTTCATTTAAAAAGGTCTCACTGGTTCTAGTCATAGTAAGGAATTATACAATTTTTTTAATCTCTTTAAAAAAAAAAAGCCTAGCAACTATGGAATATTCATGCAAAATTCTTATGACACCAGAGTTCAAATTGGACAGGAGGTATTTTTAAACAGGGTTCTGTAAAGGACTCCCAACTTGGTTTAAATAGAAACAAGTAATATTTCAACACAAACACATTCCTTTGAGATGTGTGTCTTTGTGATCTGCATCACAAAGTGTTTGAAATACCAAATTTCTAGCTCTCTCACTGTCTTAAAACACACACAAACACACAAGTACTCTGCATGCAGTAATGCCCAGCCCTCTGAGTGCCACATGCCTGGAGAGAGATCTAAGGCTGCAACAAATTCAACCAGATCCCATTTCTTTAAGGTCCAGAACTGAAAAGAACTGCTCAACACTGGGGGTGAACCTGTATCCCTTTGATCTCCATTGGAACAAAAAAGCAGAATGACATGCTCAAATGAAAAATCATTTATAATGGATGAAAGAAAGGCTATTCTTTCTTTGAATTCTATCTGTTCGGAGGACAAGGGTCAGGGAGCTTTGAGGAGAAAAATAAATTCTGAAAACACAAAACAATCTTTATGAGATGATAATACCAATACTGGAGTGGGGGTGGGAGGAGCAGAGTAGAAGAAAAGGATGCAAGAAAAATCACTTCGGTCCTATTAGAAAAGGGAGAGATTCTTATTTTCTAAAAAATTGAAGGGAGACAGTTTCTCATTCAAGTAAGACTAATTTTAAAAGAGCCTGATTACATTGCAAAGTCGCAAGTACAAACCACTGATACATCCTGGACTAACCCGGCACTACTGTGTCTTGGGAATTCATTTCAAGATGACTGAATTTCATTACTGCTTTCCAGCAACAATTTGCTATTTTATGAGATAGAAATATTGAGAATAATAAATTTGTCTAGTTGCTGCTCTTACATGTTATAATTGAACTTAATTAGATGCCTTATTCACAGGAGACATGGTGCTCCCCAGCGCCACCCCTGTTACACCTTCAGGACAGTAATGTTAAGTTTTTATTTAGTTTATGTTACTTATAGCAAATGTTTTTGTGTAATCTGTGGCTGACATTTTCATCTATGGCACAGCCGACTACCAGCACCCAGCCATGCTAAGGAGTTGTTTCAATATCAATACTCTCTTAAAAAATTTATTAAGGAGGATAACTCAATCAAGAATCATGATTTTTTTTTTTAGGTATTGGTATATACAAAAGCAGAACAGAAGTTCTATAGTAAAAGAACCTTGAACCTGGAGTTAGTTATAACTGGTTCGAGTCCTGTAGCCCTGAAGAAGTCATTTCATTATTTAATATTTGTATAGTCTCAGATCTGTACAATGTTCAGCAAGCATCCATTGTACATGTCTGTCTCCTGGATATGACATAAGGCGCTGGAGAAACAGAGGAATGCCACATTGTACTTGTCCTCTAAGAGTCCACAGTCTACTGGGCAAGTGGAGCATGAACAGAGCAAAGCAACAACAAACTTCAGAGCGGATGGAAAATGTTAACAAAACTGCTTCCAAAAGATGGGGCTCAAGAAAGAGCTGGGGAGAAAGATGCAGAAGGATCTTTGCAGGCTAAGGCATTAC
Source organism: Avahi laniger (assembly GCA_963575035.1). Classification (NCBI taxonomy): domain Eukaryota; kingdom Metazoa; phylum Chordata; class Mammalia; order Primates; family Indriidae; genus Avahi; species Avahi laniger. The sequence continues at coordinate 48,796 of CAUYSK010042404.1, read as the reverse complement.
AGCACAGAAGGACAGCAGCCTACCAACGGTTCAGGGCAGTGGAGGCCAAGATGCATGTAGAAAAGTGGTTAGAGATGAAGCAGCTAACGCAAGTATAAGGTGGACTGTAAAGTGCGAGCTTTTCCTGAAGAACATGGGGAGAATGTAGATTCTGGGGCTGTTGGTTTATAGTCACGGCTGTGGATGAAACTGCACACGGAGAGCACAGAGATTGAAAAGCCACTGCAAGACTTCACGCGTGGGAGTGCAATACAGCAATCCAGAGGCAATATGGACACAGAGGCAAGCAGACTAGTCGGGATATGCTTGGAGCAGTACAGACTAAATGTCATGAAGGCCAGAAAAATGTCCAGGTTTAGATTCCCGAGTTATAAGGAATCGGAATCAGCAGAGTTTGGAAAGCGGGAGGGAGTAAGATTGAGGACAGCTAGATTTCTGATATAGATGGTGGTCTCCATCACTGAGAAAGAGAACACCAGTTTCCGAAAAAATTGGCAGGTGGGAAGGGAAGACTGGTTCAGTGTTACATGCTGAAAAGCACAGCCTAAGAATATGGACTCTGGGGCTGTTGGTTTATAGCCACGGGTGTGGACGTGACTGCACACGGAGAGCGCAGAGACTGGAAAGGGAGGATGCCATCTGTCAGAGGAGTTTGTGAGACGCAAACGAGATGATGTACGTGAACGCACTCTGTAAGCTGCACTTTGATATACAGTCATTCCTCAATATCTATAGGGGATTGGTTCCAGGGCGCTCAAATACCAAAGTAGCAGATTCTCAAGTCCTTTACATAAAATGGCTCAGTATTTGCATATAACCTATGCATATCCTCCCATGTACTTTAAGTCATCTCTACATTACTTATAAAATCTAATAAAATATAAATGCCACGTAAATAATTATTATATTATATTTTCATTTTGTATTATTTTTATTGTGGTATTGTCATTTTTTATTGGTTTTTCTTTCCCTCAAATATTTTCAATCTGTGGTTGGTTGAATTCATGATGCTGAATCCAAAAATACAGAAGGCTAATTGTATGGATATTTTTGTTTTAATTAAACATCAGTGCCCATCCTGTTTATCAAGAATCTCTATTAATGTGTCTTTTTATGAGCAGTTGTATATATTATGGGATGTGGATATAATTAGAATTCTGAGTCTGAGAGAAATTATGGAACACAGGTTATTGAAACATGTCTTCACACAGATTACATAAAAACCCATGCCCCCCAGATTAGAACCACAAACAATTAAGAAAAGCCCACTGTAATTAAGCTTATGAAACGGGTATTAGCCCATTCCCCAAAATGCAGTACAAAAAGTAGTTTCACTGAAAACCATAAATTTTCTACAAACTTCTAATGCTTCTGGTCCCTGCTCTAACTACCTTTATCAACCACAAAGAAAAGCTAACTGGGAAAGCCCCTTTGCTCTGAATACACACACCAAGATTCCGGAACCTCTTTATTCATCCCTAACTTCTCAACAGCCATCAACTAGACCTGCTCCTAATTTAGATTAGTAGTCATGAAACAATCGACATAGATCTGTAAATGCAGAAAAAGCAGGTAACTTGATAGAATATGTAACAAATCTCAGATTCTCCCGGTTTTCAACATGGTACCTTGCCCTTGCCTTTTATAATAGTGTCTCGGAGCTGCTGCTAAGTTGGATGGAACTAATTGGTTAAAAACAGCTTGAGTTTCTAAAGCACATGTTATTTCTTGAAAAATCAAAGACACTATTAAAAACAATTCTATTGCATATCTATTTAATTGTTTGAAATTGACAATCTTTAATTTATGGCTATTCTTGGAACTAGATGTCCATTTTTACTGTCAGAAAGTCAGAACAGATTTCAGAAGCAGTGGAGGAATATAATCTTAGGATTTATAAGCACATTTTAGCAAGAAAAAGCTAACATTATAGAAAACAAATCTGTCAGACATCTTTAATACTTCATCTTAATTTTTTAAAAGGCCATCTTACCCAAGAAGTATCTTGCTCTACTCCTTAAATCAAGGGCATCCATATCCTAAAGGATCTTCTAATATATTCATTTATTCATTCAAAAAATATATAGATTTATACAGTGAAAAAGGCCCCGTAAAGCAACCTCAGCCTCCTTCTCTCTTCATAGCACAGAACCCAGTCAGGCTCCAGAAGAGAGCCCACCTAGTCCCACTTAAAGATTAGGCCAGGAGCCTTAGCTGGAGGACAGAGTCTAGGCCTGAGCAGGAAGGAATCCTACCTCCCTAGTCAGGAGGAGGAAGAGGACAGGTCAGTCAAGAAGACCTGTAACATGAAGAGACTGACATCAAGGATAAAGCATCAAAACTGAAAAAAGTCCAAGAGACCCGTGTGAAAGCTGAAGGAGGGACAGATGGGCTAGGGAGGGGCCAGTTAAGTGAGAGAAGTGGTATCAACACCTGGTTAGCAATGAAGGGCACTTGCTCAGGACATTGGAATGGAGTTGCATCACGAATGTCCCATCTAACCTTGTACACCTTGGGTTGCCTCAGCCTCCTACTCTAAAGAATAAATAAACTCGGTCTTAACACAGAACAATGCAGAATATCAATAAATCATAATTAAGAAAATAGAGGCCATTGGGATGCAAACTTCCCTCCCTCCCGCTTGAATTTGCTCAGAATATCCTTCCGTTTCTCCTCTCACCCTGAAGAGAAAGGGTTCCCCTTCCCTTTCCAAAGACTGCTCCTACCCTTGAACTTATTCCCTCCCAAAATCCTCTGAGATTTTCCTCCATCAATTTATTGCCACCTCTTTTTTGCATTTTTGATCCTTCTCTTGCCATTGGCTTCTTCCCCTGAACTCTCAAACACATTAATATCGTTAAAGAAAACCTCCCAGCAAACTGTTTCTTCTCCAAGGTACATATGTATTCTTCATCGCCTTTCTTTCAAAGCTTAAAGTCTTCACAGAATAATAGTTACTCTGGCTTTGCCCTTTTCTCCTCTTCTTTAACTACCTGAAACCTGGGTTTTGATTCCAATATTCTGTTTTTGATTGTATACATTATGTAAGGGGAGCTAGAAATCAATAATTACCTATTTCAATAGCCTTTCATCAGGGCTCATCCCACTGGTCCTCTCCGGAAACTTCACCATTGACAGACACTCTCCCATCGTGCACACAGGTGTACACACACACACATACACATCTTGAAACTCTCTCTTTTGGTGGCTGCTTAACACTTTTTTTTTTTTTTTTTTTTGAGAAAGAGTCTTGCTTTGTTGTCCGGGCTAGAGTGAGTGCAGTGGCATCAGCCTAGCTCACAGCAACCTCAAACTCCTGGGCTCAAGCGATCCTTCTGTCTCAGCCTCCCAAGTAGCTGGGACTACAGGGGTGCGCCACCATGCCCGGCTAGTTTTTTCTCTATATATATATTTTTAGTTGTCTAGATCATTTCTTTCTATTTTTTAGTAGAGACGGGGTCTCGCTCTTGCTCAGGCTGGTCTCGAACTCCTGACCTTGAGGGATCCACCGGTCTCAGCCTGCCTTAACACTTTTAATTCTTCTTCTGCCTTGCTGACAGCTCCTGCGTAGTCTCCTATGCAACTGTTCCTTGGCTTGTTGCTTACAGGTGAGTATTTTCCAAAATTCTACCTTTGTCTTCCATCTTCTGTCCATATGCTATTCCTTGGAAATCTCATCCATTCCCAGATCTGCATCTCTTTGAGAGGGATTCCTGGAAATCTCTCAATTCCTGGCCACTCTCCCCAGTTCCAAACCTATGTTTCCACTTTATTTAGTGAACACAGCTACATGGATATCTTGGAGGTACCTCAAACACAGCAATCTGAAACACAACTTGTCATTAACCCAATATAACGCTGTCAACATCTTGCCAGTCACTGAGCTTCGCACTGCAGGGAGTAACCTTTTACTCCCTGGCCCAAGCCGTGGCCAGGTCTATGGTGGGCCCGCGGAGACAGGAAGAGAACTCGGGAGTGGGTACAGGCAGCTTTCCTCTTGTAGTAAAAGGGTAGATGCTCGATGGCTGAGAGGCCCCTTCCTCAGTTTAACGTAGGAAAGCTAAAGAATCTATGGTGCACACTGCCACTAACATGGCAGATTACTTTCTGCCTGATAGCTGGGATGATCACAGAACTTCGGGTTTACTCTGTGAGGAACTAAGGCAAGAGGAAGCCTCAGCTCGTTACTTGGGTCCTAACTCATTATATACCCTTGGAATTGCTTGTTTGCTGGTTCAGTAACAAACTTACAGTGACAGAAATCTTAAACTGAAATGAGATTCTTACCACTTCAAGCTGGAGTAGTCCTTATGGTGTGGCCTGGCTTGCTCCTCCTTTCTGACCTCCCACTTGTAATTTTATTCCAGCCTCAGCAATGTCTATCATATATATCATCTCCTTATTCGAATTCCAATGAACAATCCTCAAATTCAGAGTGCCGCTCCTTGTTTGGAAGGCTGCACCACACTTCTAACAGATTTCGCTCTTTTTTCTCTCCTATCCTTTAATGAATCCTTAACACCTCCACCAGTGTGGCAGTCTGGCTGCCCACCACCTTCCAGGGCTATCGGCCCCTATCAGCTCTGCCTCAACCCTGACTTCTAGCTGTATTAAGTTACTCACATCCAGAAATAATACCTTTTTGGTCCAGTGGTTTTCTCAGTTTGGATATCACATACATTTCAAATTCTTATAGCCCTCCCTTTTTAAAATTGCAGCTCGGACACTCACTGTCTAAGAACTTGTGCAGGTTGTCTCCTCATTTACCCCCAAGGCCCACTCCCATCTCCGGAGTCAAATGACTCATTTGGCCCGTTAGCACCTTGTGTTTCTACCAGTACATATGTCAATCTTGGGAAATAGAATTTAAGACCCAAGAGTCATCGTTGTAACCTCAAAAGCACTAGCATAACACTCAGCACGTAGAGGGCAGTGTACTACTGTAGGAAAACACTAGACTTGGAGTCACAAGTACGGTTCAGGTCACAACTCAGTCACATACGAAGTGGTAGTGATTTCCATCAAGTTTTTGATTCTCAGTCCCCTCATCAATAAAATGTAAAATAATAATTTTTAACTTTGGGTTAACTTTGGGTCATTCGAAGGACCACATAAGATAATATATATGAAAGTTATTTGGAAAACCAGTACAATGCTAGCAAATATAAGATAGTATTATTATCAAGATATTTTAACACATTTTAAAGACTGACAAAGATTGACCCAAACTTACCTTCTTACAAAAAAAAAAAAATGTTCCTATAAATGATTAAGTACTTTTTTACAGAAACTAGAAGAGACAAAAACATCAAAAAGGTTTATTCACTGAGAATAGCTGATCTCTTTATGGTCACTGCATTGTTTTATTATACTGGAATATAAAGTACTAATCAAAGTATTAAAACTAGATTTTAAAATGCAGTATTTTGCAGCCTTCTGTAACTTCAGGTATTAATCTGAGTAAGCTACTCACTCTATTACACTCACATGCCTAAATGCTCAGTTGTATCTTCAACAGAAATGTCAATTCATGAACTAACTTTTGAAAAAGAACTTGTATCATTTTCTCCTTATGATTCACCATTAACTATCTATATTCTGAACTTGTAAATTCTTACAATTCTGTAAAAAGAATATTTTCAATGCTGCCTCCCATCCCCCAGTCCTGACACACACATTTAACACCATGTCTGCATTACTTCTGAAAAGAAGAAACCCACTGTGCAGCAGGCAGTGTGAAATACAATGCAGCTTTACACTGCATTATGAAAGCAAGAAAACAGCCAGCTGTGAGTCAGAAATAGAACAAAATTTTGAGTTGCAAACTCAAGGGACCTTCAGGTAACATTGAAAAGTGCTCCTTAATGATGAATAGCTGATTTCATCTCAGACCCATTATGGACACTGTAGGATATACTTAACATTTTAATTTTTAGTTCCAAAAGCAAGAAACCTGTTGGTCAGACGGAAGCCTGACAGTCACAGTGGCCGATCTATCAATCAATCCAACGTGGCCAGGCTCCATCAGCAGCCCCTGACACCAATTAGGAAACTAAAATAGCGAACTGCTGCTACCAGGTTACAGTTTTGCCAATTAGAGCACATCCTGGGTGAGAGGGACCAATGAACACTGGAAGTCAGGGTCAGGAAAGAGAGGTGAAAAGCGCCTCATGTAATGTGACATGAAAAAGAAAGATTGCAGGAGGGACACAGAAAAGAAGCAAGACAGTCTGGAATCAAACAGCACAGTTTATTGTTCGCTTGTCAAAGACATGCAGACAGTAAGACAAAGCAAAAGTAAGTCGCTTCCCTAGGTCTCCACCCTGGAAGGCACTGCTTATTGGCACACGCAACTTGTGAGTCAATCGCTGTCACACGTGCACACAGAAGCTGCCATCTCCAACTGTTCCTTTTAGTCGGGATTCACAAGTTAAGCCGCCTCGTACAGGGCCTTCACGTCAAAGGCAGCCCACTGGTAGACACATATCAAAGTGCTACAAGGACAATATTTCAAATCAGGCTCATTATTAGCACATAAACCTTTTCTCCTAAATTTTCTTTTTTACATCCTACAAAATTTTAGGAACCTCCTTTCAATTTTTCCACCTGCGTCCTTCTTCTAAACCATGGCTCATAGCCCTGGCTTATCAAACTTCATAAAATCTAAGGACCTCAAAATCCTTCCCCTTGAGTCCCTTCATCTAACCACCATTTTCTGCCTCAGAACACCTTTTCTTATTTCCATTTAGATCTTATGGCTTTGAGGGGCTCCCAGCTGATCCTTTCTGCTTTGGGTCATCTGACAAAGCTAAAGGCAAAAGCAAGGCTGACACAAAAACCTTCCAGAGTACGGACGTTTGGGACTACAAGGCTCCCTTTCAGATTCAGATGCAAAACCTAGGTCTTGACCAGTTGCATAAATTTGTTAAGCAGATTCTGGTCCGAGTCAGATGAAAACAGCAGGCAAAAATGTCCTAAACTTTAAAAAGAACTGGTATTCTTCAAGTGCAAAAATGTCATTATTCATTTATCAAGTGAGTCACGTTTGCTGCCACATATTTTCTACAGAATCTACTATTAATCTCATTACGCTGACTCAAATTGAGCTGTTCTGCTGCCATCGGTTCCACCATCGTTTGTAAGAAAGGGACCACACAGTTTCTAATGCTGTACTCTGCCTGCTATACCCATACCCACCACGAGCAGTGTGTATTTCAATGACGATATGCAAAACATCAGCCAGACTTTATCATAAGAATCTTCCAAAATGTTCTATGGCCCTAACAACATAAAAGATATTTTTCTTCTAGCACAGGCTGTCCTTTGGAACCACTTGGAGAGCTTTGAAAAATGCTGCAGCCTAGGTCGCAACTTGCAGAGATGCTGATTTCACTGCTTGGGAGTGATGTCTGAGAATCAAGACATCACTCCCAACCTATGCTTACTTGGCCCACCCCTGGGGTCCTCCTCTAAAGGTACTGGATATCAAAACATACCAGCCGAAAAAAGTGGATATCACCTGGGCCAGTGATAGCAAGAAACAGAAAGGTTTATTACTCACTAAGGCATAGGAAAGGCGAGGGGAGCCCCTTGGCAAGGAAGCACAGTGGCAAAAGGGCTCCCACGTCTGAGCAGAAGAGAGAATGTTCCAGGTCCTGGGACATACATATAGGACTGGAGTGCACAAAGGGGCAGGACAAGTTGCCTCTGTCTGAAATTACTGGGCATAGGAGAAGGGAGTGAAGTTGGGGCACCTAATGGTTTCCACCCTGGTAGATTAAAGGTCTGGGTAAAGGCCATTTCACTGGGAGTGACGTACTATACCCAACTCTATTTCTCTACAGCAGCCAAGGTTGAGAACCACTACTTTTAGAATAGCATTTCTCAAATTTAATTTACATAAGGATTCACCTGGGGATATTGTTAAACTGCAGACTCTGCTTCAATAGGTCCAAGCTGGGCTGGAGAGTCTGTATTTGTAATAACCTTCCAGGTGATGCCAATGTCACTGCTCTATTAACCACACTGGGCCCTATTCTTTGAAACATCCTCCTGTTGAATTACAGGCCATTCACAAATGAAAATCCCATCCTGGTCTTTAGAGGATTTGTACATCCTAGAGAAATTAACAATCCATGGGGTAGGGCACAGATAAGTAGAGAAATGCTGCAGTCTGCAACTCTCTATCATCTTACCCTATATTACTGCCCCTCATATACTTACTCCATTCTGAAACTAAATATATGTTTATATATCTATTTGCTTTCTTATTCATTGTCTGTCTTCCCCACCAGAATACACATGCCAAGAGAGCAGCGACTTGTGTATCACATTCCTCATCATAACCCTCAAGGCTGAAACAGGGCTGGTGCAGAATAGGTACTCAACAAATGTTTGTCTGTCCAAAAAGGAACTGGATCAGATGACATGGACACCTTATGTCAAAACAGTGCTAGGTTATGTCAGTCATATGCTACCAGTTCATTGCAGGCAAAGATATATGGGACAATAACTTCAGTCTAGCCTTCAGGATACAAGATGATGAAGACAAGAGTATTCTGCATCTTCTCAATTTCTATTTAAAAGACATTTGGTATACTATGTATGTTCATAGTATACCAAATGGAAAAGATATAACTGGAAAAAGAACATTTTTTTTACTTCAGTTTCCTTCAATTGCCGTAACAAATCTGCCTGCTGTAAAAGAACTGTACAAAGAATGGAGGCAGCTTCTGGAAAGCCAGGTCCTGAGTATAACCATGTAGTCTAAACGGCGCTTGGAACCCAAAGGACCATGATGAAATGGCAAAAGAGGAACTCTCACAGCCTTGGGCAAAGTATTAATCCATCCTCAGAATTCAATCACTCAAAAATGCCTACTGGCAAAACCACATGAGGTCTCACAAAATTAGAAAACTAACAAAATTATTACGGAAGTGCAAGTACCTGAGGCAGCATATGAGCAAGAGTAAAACCAGCATAAACCCTACAAGGCCAGGACTGGTTCTCAGTGATTTTCAAAGGGTAGATTGCTACCTATTATTGGACTGCGATATCATTTTAGTGGATCACAACAAGCATTTTAAAAATGAAAATAGGATAAAATCAAATAGAAAACAGATGAGAGCAGAAACTAATAGAATAAATCACAAGTATTATTTCTTATGTATGAATTAATAAATATATGTACACTGGGTTTTAATAAAAATGTATCCTTGCAGGTCGGATCTGCATCGAGAAGGATCTGAATAGGTAATGTTCACAATTACATTAAGAGAACACATTTACACTACAGAAGCTGTAGGGCATTATGGTCAAGGACATGAGTCTATACCCAAAATGACTGGTGACTCTAGACAAATGACTTAACTTTTCTAAGCCTCCATTATTCCTATCATAGGGTTTCTTAGTCCATTTCTGCTGCTATTACAGAATACCACACACTGGGTAGTTTATAAAGAAAAGAAGTTTATTTGGCTAAAGGTTCTGGAGGCTGAGAAGTCCAAGAGCATGGCACTGGCACTTGCTTGGCATTTGGTGAAGGCCTTCTTGCTGCATCATCCCATGGCAAAAGGGCAAGTGAGCATGGGGGAGGGCGGAGGGAGAGGGAGAGAGGGAGGGAGGATGGGGGCCAAACGTATCCTTTCATCAGGAGCCCATTCCGGAGATAACTAAGCCACACCCACAGTAACAGCATTAATCCATTCCTGAGGGCAGAACCCTCTTGACCTAATTGCCTCTTAAAGGTCCAAACTCTTAATACCATCAAAATGGAAATTTCGGTCATGACTTTTGGAGGGGACATTTAAATCACAGCATAGGCACAATAATATTACCACCTAATGCTCTAATAATTTAATAAAATGTACACGAAGTTCTTAGTATAGTGCCTGGCATGCGTACACACTCAATTTTAAGTAGCAGGCATTACGATCCCCTCTTAAATGCAGGTCTGACATGCCTGTTTTCTTTATTTCAATGAGAAAATACTAAAGCCAGGGGAAAAGATAATTTTCAAGTGAGCAAAAGATTGTGGCTATTACATAATTAAAAAACTAAGGAGTTCATCTATTTCTGGAAGAATCCATTTGAAATCAAAAGCTTGTCATTGCAACAGGGCAAGGAGGAGAGAGCAGTGTACTCATAGAAATGCCAAAAAGTTAAGACACAACAAGGAGAGAGCACAGGTCAATAAAGGCACAAATTAAATTTTCACACCAGCACACCTGAATCTCTTCCTACAACTTGTTCTTCTTTTAAACTGCCTTTTGAATCTTGCCCACAAAAGTGTGGAGGACCTTCAGCTTGCCCTGTTTCCCAATCTTATTCAAACTGTGAGAAACCACATGCTGTGTTATTAAGAACCAGTTATTAATTAGAAGCCCTGGAAAGCTGGACAGCACTCATTATTATTAAATCCAATATCAAAAAAGGATGTGGATAATTACTATATTTGCTTCTCCAACTGGTCTTGATAAAACATGCTAAAGTCATTCTTGACACAAGTGTCACCGCTGGTAAAGCGCTCAATTTGTTGGAATCTCATCAATAGCACGCTTGAAGCTCCTATTGCTTGCAGTTAAACTAACAGTTTATATTAAGCTAAACACAGTTTGGTAGCCATTGTCAAGAAAATTGGAGTTGCTCAGGCATGGCAGAGTTACTGATGTTATTTGTTTGGAAGTCTTGTGATTTAGTGAATCACTAGCAATTGTTAAGCAAGTAATTAAACTATAAAGCCAAGACCTGTGATTTTCAGTCTTTTCAAAGCAATAATCATCAAAATTCCAAGTACCATTTAACTGATTCCCTTCTAAACATGCTGGCAACATTTATGTTGTTGTCATTCATCCGGTTGTGCAGTTTATAAAAACTAGATTATGGCCTTCATAGAAATTACATACTACTCAACTGCCTTGCTAAATATGAGAGGTTTAAAGGAAAAACTCACAAAAAGTAGTTAATGAGAACAGGACATAGAAAGATTTGGACTTGCTCCTGTGTATGGCTATCTTAGGTTTAACAACAATTCAAAAAGTCCTATTTTTAGGAATGAAATTCTAAAATAACCACACTATTGTTCTTATAACCTTTTCCAAACACAAGAATGCATTATATAAATTTCACGATTCCCCTAAGTGCCTTTAAAATTATAAGCAATTTAGTCTGTGATTCATGTACCATACTGACTGCATGTGATTTTTTTTTTACTTTACATCTCAATTATATCTTAATATTATGGGGGCTGAAATGCATTAAATAAATCATATTTCAGACTCCTGGTAAAGTAATAATACTTACATGCATTTTAGAAGAAATTGGCCTGTACTGTAAATGTATTCATAATGTCACTACCTGCCTTTCCACACGGACAGAAATATTAGGCAGCAGTGTCTACTTCAAGCTACTGATGGAAGCTTTTAGAAAACCTTATGCTTATTCTGTGGCTGGCAATTAGCTGTGTTAGTTAATATAATCCATCGTTTACAAACGGCAATTTACTCAATATATAAATCAACTCTTGTAATTAGTGAAACATTATTACTGATTAAGATTTAATAGGGTGACTGGTATTTCAGCACTGTGCTACATAAAGAGACTGATCTTTCATTTGTGAAAGGACATAGCCTCGTCAAAGTACTTATTACTATAAGGTGTCTTACTTACAAACATACTGCCGTTAAGAAAATTAATTCATTAAAAATATGTATTACTTAAAAAAAATACATGAGTGGTTCTATAAAATGGCATGAATAAAAAAAATCCCAGCAAATGCCTTCAACAATTTAAGAAAATTTATAATATTTTAGAGACCTGCCAAACACAGCTATTATTCTTTCCAATTATTAAATATTAAATAATTGTATCTTTCATTTATATCCCCAACAACCTGCAAGATACTTTCATATACATAAATGTTCATTTACATTTTGTGAAATACATATTATAGCTGTGAATCACTCTCCACTTAACAGATGGAAATATTAAGGCTCATGGAGGTTAAATGACTTGCTCAAGGATATAAAGCAAATGAGAACAAGGATTCACACCACATCTTCTTGATTCCAAAGTCAATATTCTTCCCTCTGTACATTGCTGACTTGATACATCTATTCCCATAGCTGGTGGAAAAACTTTGAATAACTCATCAAGAAGAGAGAAACATAGTACACAACTTGGAAATGAGTAGGTCCAAAAAGTCATTTGAAATACGATTTTGGAAATCAATGCAGCATGCTGAGATAAGTTTTTATTTAATTCACTACACAGCTAAATTACATCACCATACAAACTCAGTGGTCCAAGTTAAACTAACTACTCTTTACAATGTTGTCTCTAAGGAAAAATGTATGTCAAATGGAAACAGGAATGCAAGAAAGCTATCCTCACAGGCCACAGTCCAAGGGAGAGGGCTCCTCCACTGTCCTCACACTTAAACCTCGAGTAAGTTCCCCATGGCAGCAAGGGAACAGGAAAGGAGAAGGCTCACAGAAAAGTTTAGATGTCTGAGCCCTGCGGAGATAGGGACAAGAGTGAACAAAGAGGAGATGGAGCTGTGAGGACTACACAACCCCTGTCCCCACCAGGTGTGGAGTGAGAGTGTGCGTGTGTTGGGGCAGGAGGTTGCTGGTAGCTACAGGTAGTTCCTCGGCCAGTATCATTTTGGATCTCTCACGAAGGAAACAGAGTACTTGCTAAGTGATGGACAGAATAAGCAAATGTACTAACCCTTAATGAAATGAGTATTCCCAAAAAGAAGATGGCTCTACATTTTTAAATACAGTCATGTGCTGCTGCATAATGATGGACCAAATATATGCCGGTCATCCCATAAGACTCCTAAAAAATTCCTGTCGTCTAGTGACATCATAACTGTCATAACATTGTAGGGCAATTATTTTTTAAGGATAAACTTAGTATAACGTAAAGCACACATGATGCCCTAGGCTTTCACATTCACTCACTATTCACTCACTGACTCATCCAGGGCAACTTTCAATCCTGCAAGCTCCATTCAGGGTAATTGTCCTATACAGGTATAGCATTTTTTATCCTTTATACCATATTTTTACTATACCTTTTCTATGTGTAGACACAAATACTTACAATTGTGTTACATTTGCCTACAGTACTCAGTACAGCAAACATGCTGCACAGGTTTGTAGCCCAGGAATATATATGGTATAACAGGCTACACCATATATCCTACGTGTGTAGTAGGCTATACCATCTAGGTCTGTATAAGCACACCCTATGATGTTCACAACTACAGATTTCTCAGAACATATCCCATGGTTAAGCAATGCATGACTGTACTAAAAACTGTCTAGTGACTCTCTAAACATAAGGAACCCTTTACACAAAAGGAAACTTTGGAGAGCAGGAATGAAGAGGATATGTTCAAGCATCAAAATCAGAAGTCTGGGAAAGAACTTTTCCGCCTCACAATAAACTATGAAAAAAATGCTTGAAAGAACAAAGGAGTATGTCCTATCCCCATTTACATTAATTGTCATCACAATTTCTTCTGTGAGTCAAACTGATTAATACAAACTTGTTTTCCCCAGGGACCATCAACTAATAAACAGTCCCTACAGACATATTCTCTTTTCAGTAAAACTATTAAACCTACAGCTTCATAAATGTATCACAGGGAAAATTACCTCCTCTAAAGAGCTAGTTATTTAAAAGGTGTGAGTGATAGAAGCCAAAAACATAATACATTTGTCACTCCCATTAGCATTATTAGTGCTAATGAGAAAGTACATGAACAAGAACATACACCTCTTAATTTGAATGTGTTACAAATAAAGACTAGATTAGTCACAGCTACTCAGATGAAATTTTAGCACTTAACATTGAAATACTACATGAGGCAATGCTTATGGTGGTTTTGCAGCACAACTGAAGCTATTTAATTACAGTTTTCAAACCATTTAACACCTCCCGGCACACAGAAGCTAGATGTGCATGCATGTGTGTTACACAGCTCAAGATTTGAGGTATAACTCAATTATCTGGCATCCTTGGGAAATAAGATGTTCAATTTAAGTGAATTTTCTATATAACTGAGGCTTATCCCTTCATGCACCCTAAATCCCTGATTAAATCTGTGGCCATCTGTAAGGGAAATCTTTCCTTAGAGTATTTCATTCCCTGAATCCTTATAGGCAAGCAGATAAAATGTGCTGTTTATGGTTTTTTGTTTTGTTCTATGGATGAGTCAAGACCATCATTAGAAATACTCATCACTCAAGCACTTTGATACAGTTTCTACTTTTTAGATTTTGTCTCTTCCTTCAATGTCAGGCGTTTAGTTGCCATTTCTCCCACAATTGCTGTAATAGCTTCTAACAGTCACCACCTTCATCATTCACCTCAGTCTAAGAGTTTGTTACATTGACTGCACGAAAACAAGCGAACTTGTTAAGAACACATATTCGACAGGTGTCAGTAACGCTAGGCATGGGGGCATAAGGTGAAAAGCACATGGCTTTACTGAATAGGTTTTATTATGATCAGAAATGGATGAGCTAAGGCATTGTTCCACCTGCACCATCAGTTTCCATTTTTAGTGGAAGGGAGCACAGTTATTAGACCCCGGGCTCTTAGACCCAGGACTCTGCATCCAAGATCCAAGTTCCTCTATAACCAAAGAAACCACTTTCTCAGTGGCCAATGTCCTCTCAAAATACCGTGAAAATGATGTTTCCGAATCTTATATGTGCCTTATTCTGAGGCACGGCCTGTTTTTATCCGTTATTACACATGATTCTACCTGCTAAAGCCTTATGATCTGTGTGTTCAAATGTAATAAAAAGGTCACGGTAGGGAAGCAGTTCTTCGCATTCTGTCCTCAAATTTGTGACCTTATTCAATGTTAGAAGCAGCTAAAGTAAATACTTGTGACGACACTTCTTGGATTCACTGTCATCCTTGAAGACAGTACTTACGACAAGGCATTTGATTTCTTACAGCTTCATGCAAGGCTAGTTCCCTGCAAGGCTACAGTTACTGCCTAGCATCCACATCTACACTGCATTCCTGAGGCCACCCACCCTCAGCTCTGCCACACTGGGGCTCTCCCTGCTTCCCACTTCAGCTCATAACAATGGCTTTTCTGTTCACCTCAAAACATTCCCACTAAGACCATCAGACACCCACCATAACAGCCAACTCCTACTCTGCAGGACCACAAGGCTCTGCTCCACCATGTGGATTTGTAACTTGAGATTCTGTCTCTTCAGTAACAACCTCCTTAATTTCCTATCTTTCTATCCCCCTTAACAGTGTCTAATACTCAAATCCTCCACATTTACGGATCAGTTGCGCACTTCCTGGTGATAATGGGTTCTTCACATTGCTGGAGTCACCAAAAATTAGGAAAGTGATGCTGTTCCTTTTAATACCATCACCTCCCCTGCTTCTCCAACAGCTCCTCTGCCAGAACCCTGGGATGGCTGGGTGATCAGATGGGGCCGCTTCCAAAAAGCACAGGACAGGGTGGGAGCTCATCCACAACAGCTCTTGGCTTCTGATGTCCAATTGTGCAATTTCTCTGGAGATTTGCCAGTCCTTGATAACAGTGTCAAAAATAAGCATAGTGATAGGAATTTAATACAAGCATAATAACCACAGTTTAAAAAGAACTTTCATATATCTTATCTCTTCAAATTCTCAAAACAATCCTTTGAAGTAAGTACCTACATTCATTTAAAAGATGAGAAAACTGAGATACAGAAAGACTGGACTGTGCCCAAAGGAATATATTCAGTGAGCAGCAGAGCTAGAAAGCAAATCGTTCTAAGTCATGTGACTTCCTAAAGTGATCTCACTGGATCCCTATAAAATTCTAGGACAACATTCATTAACTGGAAATATTCAAGAGACACACACTTCTTTCTAAGGAAGAAGAAAGTGAGAGAAGGAAGAGGCAGAAAGTAACACAGGCAGGAGAAAAGGGGAATACTATTATATTCATTAGAAAAACTCTCTACAGTGACTAGTTTATCATCCTTGATACAGACAAGAACAAGGATTGATATAAATTATTTATGATGTGTAACAGTTTAATGGAGTATAAAATAGATTCCTTTTTTCATAGTTAGTAAAAGTTGTGGAGTTCTTAAATGTTGTCATATCCAGACTGAGCATGTATTCTACCCATCCAGACTTTTGACAGAAGCATCAATTTTCTAAATTGTTCTCTAACAACTACAAGTTAAGAAAGAAAGAAAATTACTCACAGTGTTAATAATTGCAATTCTCTAAAGATTCTAAAGAACTCACTGTAATTTCACAGTACTGAATCCTGTGGTTTTATACACTGGAAGATTTTTCAGACAGTTTCTCCTCTATGTTTTTACGTTAAAAGAAGATACCTATATTAAATACATTAAAGAGCTAAAAATGATATGATGGGATCTAGACTGGAATTATAGACATAAAGATGGTGTATGACAACATTAGTAAAACACGAAGAAAGAAAAATATATGACACAAATGCCCTATGAAAATCAAACAAGTAATTCTCTTTCTTCATAATGAAACTGGGAAGAATTAGCTACATGAAGTTTGCATGTGAACAAACTAATGTTGTTTATTAATAGCAAAATACACAGGTCATGTGAGTCTACCACTAGGTATCTAGTTGGCTACAAGGGGTCTCCACCGGTTATAAAACATCCAAACATGCACAAGCAATAAAGGGTTTGGTTGCAAATAGGGAAAGGGACCCAAGCAAGCAATGAGAGAAGAAAAGAGAAAGGATAAGAAATGCGTGAATAGATTCTTTAATGAATAAACTACCTAGTATATCTAAATAACAGAAGCACAAAAATTTCAATTTATACATACATGTCAGATACTGCATAAAAGTATTTCAATGCACAAAGAATATCAAGAGACTCGAGTATTAAAATGCTTAATGAAATGAGACTAATGTTCATTCTGAAGAATAGATAAATCACACTAGCAAAGAAATTTGAAAATTAATGGTCATGACTAGGGAATTGCCTTGACAAATATTTTTTAAAAGTATAAATCTAAAATAATTAATAGTGTAGTACTGGCTCAAGAATTAGTAAATGTACCAACTGAACAGCATTCTAAGACCAGAAAGAGCCTTAACTCTACATTAGAACTTGATACAAAATAACCAAGACAACTCTAAGGAGAATAGATAAATTATTTATTCAAAACACTAATATTGGTAAAACTGTCTGGAAAAACCTGGTGAGATACCATATGCCAAAATAAACAAAAGATTGAATAAAAATTTCATTGGTAAAAAAACTGAAAACAAAAGTAGAAATAAAACAATGACTATTTAAATAAATCTTAAAGGGAGACAAACCCTTCTAAGCATTACTATGAAATTACTATGAAAGAGTGATAGATTTGACTGTCTAAAAATTAAAACATAGGGAGCTCTTATAAGAAATATTTTAAAATAATACTGGAAAGTGAAAAAAGGTTATGAATGAGCAATTCAGTTCAGCCATGTGTGTCTGTCAATGTCTCTCGTTTACTAACAGATAAAAATAAGATGTGCATTTTCAAATTGATAAATAATAACAAAAATTATAATACCCAATGTCAATAAGTGATAACTGGATAAGGAGGCAGGCATATTCACATATTGATGGTAAAGATACAAATTGATACAAACTTTCTAGAGAGAAAAGTGTATGTATGTGTGCATATACAGAAAGAAAACATTAAAATATACCCTTTCACCCAACAAATTGCTTCTAGAAATTTATCAAAAAACAGAAAATAAGCCATGGATGTCAACTAAGATTTAGCCAAGACAATAATCTTCTTCTTAGCATTACTGGTAATATTGAAAAAAACAGAAATACTACAACATCCAAAAATAGAGAAATGGTCAAATATCCATTTGACCATTTGACCAGCTATATGTAAAATGAATGCCACAGAAGAACATTAATAATATGAAAAAATATTCACAATAATTGCTGCAATAAAAAAGATTTTCAAAATGTAGTACAGTATGAGCCCAAATTTGTACCTCCTCCACCCTATCCATATATTCCCCAACGTGTATTTATGCCTGCTAAAAACAGGAATTATATACAACAAAATATTAACAATAACCATCAGGAGTAGGATTATGAATGCTCTAATTTTGAAATCTCCTGGAAAATTTTTCTACAATAAACATTTGCTTTTGCTTTTTATAACTGTCAATATGTTCCATAATTGTTATTCCAAAATGGAAGCCTCCTCTAAACTTTCTTTGCTCTCCTTCCTTATCAGTAAAGAGCGTTTTCATTTACTTTATAGCCAGTTACTGTAACTGAATTCTCTTAGCTTGTGAAAGTTTGGCAGCTGACTTCCTTGGTTTTCCAGGTACACAATCTTCAAATAATGAAAAATTTACTTCCTTTTTTCAATATTTCCCTTTTTATTCTCTTATCTAATAGCATTGGCTAGTGCCTACAGAACAATATAAAAAATAGACATCCTAGTCTGTTCCTTATGTTGATATTGTTTTTTCCAGATGTCCCATCTACGTTCCTGATGTTACTGGGAATATTTCTTTTAAAATTGTCATTAAGATTCATGAAGGCTTCTTCGGTTTTAATTTTTTACAAATCAATTTTTAAAAGGGTTCATCTTAAGCCAGCTACCTAACGCTAAAAGCATTAATTAAATAAACTCCAAAATGTAAAAATGTCATGAAATAATACTTTTCAAATAAGGCACAGTATTCCAGAACTCTATTTTTGTGGTCAATAAATATAACATAATAGTCGGGATTTCTCTAATATTGGGTGTATGTTTACAAACACTCGCACACGTATGTACCAATGGGGTTGCCAAGTACCAAAATGAATTCCTATTCTCTAAGTTAAAATAATTTATATGTGATTAAATGAACCCAAATGTCTTTATTTTAAAAGTAACATAATAGGAAGCATAAGAATGGGTAAGGGTAAAAGAATGGTTTAAAGAAAAGACATGCAAGAGCAAGCTGGAAGGGTAACATCACTACGAAGAGTAAGCAATAATTTGTATAACACTCGAAACCCAACTTGTTTTAAGCAAAGTTTGTATTAAAAGAACTTTCAAAAAGAAAAACTAAGACACTTAGATAAATAGTGAAGCTCAATTAAAATGTAGGCCATCGAAACTACGTACACAAAAAATACTCACAAATTTTCTGAATTAAATTTGAAAAAAAATGGTATAATGTGCTTTATTCTTCCTGTAAAATTGTTCAATACAATCTACATAAATACTAGTTAGCAATTATAAACATTAGAAATTCTATGAGGCATAATCTTCAGGGAAGATTTACAAAGGTCAGATAAACATTTTTTACTGAAGATGATAAACAGAACCATCTGTATGCACACACTGTCCAAATATCCATTTAATCATTATAAACTGGATAAAAACTAGACACATTATTATTACATCAAACATAAAAAAAACATGCTGATGATTACTATATTTAGCTTTGATAAGATATGCTCAGTTAACCAGTAGGAAGTAATTCAATTTAACTAAAATTTTAGTTGATCTTTATATATATATATATATATATATATATATACACACACATATATATACACACACACATACATATATATACATACACACACACACACACACACACACACACACATATATAGTGGAAGAGAACAGTAAGAAATTCAAGATTATTTCAGTATCTTTGAAATGTACCTGATTTGGTGAAAATAAGCACCAAACAGTTCCTGGCACATAGCAAACATTCAATAAAAATTTATTCAATAAAAATCAGCCAGTTGTAGACTACTAGGGCTGAAACATTACTGAGAGGTCTTCTGTGGCCTTGCTCAGTTTGGTTAAGAGGCTGAGGTGAAATTGGACTATTAAGTCATTTGGGACTTCATTCAACTGCAAGTGGCAAACATTGTATCTTTTATTGTTACAGGTCACTAAAAGTTAACTCCAAAAATTTGTAGCCAAAAGCGACTAGTCTCATATTATATAAACATATTCTAATTTTTAAATTGGAATATAAATACATTCCAATTTATAATGTTATAAATATAGAGTAAAAATTGGTACACATCAGACTGAATTCCAAAGTGGCAGGATTCTTTTTTTTTTTGTGATAGGATTCTATTTTTATACAAACTTATATTTCTATTACTAAAGTTATATAGCCTGTTATATATGGTATTTTATCAGATGAATGGATGAATGAATAAATGAGCAAATTACGTTTTAATGTGTTTAGATAGTGCTTTTAATGAGAAGAAATATCTAAATTTTATACTATTTTCTTTTATTGTTGTTTAATGTTCAATCCATGGTAACTTTTATACCATCTTGAAATGTCTGCCAAGGCACTGAGCTTCACCAGTTGTCTGTTCTACCAGAACATGTACATGATCACCATTCTTCTTTGCTAAAAAGGCATAAACCTTTCCTTATTCTCAAGACATGAACTAGTGAGAACTTATTCATAAGGCAGACCACTCTAAATACTAGGAAATCTACTGAAGACTGTTGCTCTTTTTTTTTTTTTTTTTTTTTGAGACAGAGTCTCACTCTTTTGCCTTGGCTAGAGTGAGTGCCGTGGCATCAGCCTAGCTCACAGCAACCTCAAACTCCTGGGCTCAAGCGATCCTTCTGCCTCAGCCTCCTGAGTAGCTGGGACTACAGGCATGCGCCACCATACCCGGCTAATTTTTTCTATATATTTTAGTTGTCCAATTAATTTCTTCCTAATTTTAGTAGAGACGGGGTCTTGCTCTTGCTCAGGCTGGTTTCGAACTCCTGAGCTCAAACAATCCACCTGCTTCGGCCTCCCAGAGTGCTAGGATTACAGGCGTGAGCCACCGCACCCAGCCAAGATTGTTACTCTTTATGTAAACATGCTTTTAAAAGCAAGTAGACAAAAAGGTATCCTAATAAAATAACTTTCTTATATATGTCTAATCACTATTGTTAATGCTTTCGATTTATTATGTATTATCATAGTGGAAGGAATAATTTTATTAAACAAAAATTGAATAAAATAAGCCATGTAGCACAAATAACCAGAAACAAAAGGTACTTTATCTCAATATCTAAGCATACTTATTTGGCTTTTGTACTAATTTCTTTTCCTTCCTTCCTTTCCTCCCTGCCTTCCTTCCTTCTTTTCTTCGGAAACTCAATAACATCTTCACTTTCTTTTAAAACTTCACACATGAAGTGGGAAGAAAGAAAAAAAAAAAAACCTCAGTTGGCCAATAAGCATGTAAAATAAAATTTCTGAAGTTCGTAAAATAAAGGTTTTTTTTCTTTCTTCCAACTTCATGTGTGAAGTTTTAAAAGAAAGTGAAGATGCTATTGAGTTTCCTTAAAAACATGAGATGCCATGCACGTTCAAAAGAAATACAGAAATGAGAACCTCAGACTTTTAAGTTTAAAATTCTCTTTAAATAAATATCATTAAGTTTTACATACAACAGAAAGACTCAAATGTTTACTGTACCTGCTGAATACCTCAATTTATTTTTGCAAGTTATACTTTTGAAGCAATATAAGTTGATGATGGCATTAAATATAACATTTGATGTTACATCTTTGCATTTGATAATATAAATCTACATGATGACTATGTGGAAAATAAGCATTAAAACCTTACTGCCAATTTGCAAATGTTATACTCCAAAAGAAAAAAAACCTATCAAGTAGCCAATTTATATAATTAAACATTGAGTGAAACTTGATTGCCTCCTCCGTTGTCACTTTAATTACTATATTTCAAATAAGATATACAGATATCATTAAAAACTCCAAAAGGATTATCATTAAGTTTGACAATGATCCCACAGGCAGTCACAAGACACAGCCATTGGGGAAAAAAGTAGGAGCAAATACAAAAAAAAAAAAAAAAAAAAAAAAAAAAAGAACAAATAATGCATAAAACTTATAACGTCATTATCAAATAAAAGCAGTTTTTTTTTTTTTAACAAACATAAACATTAAACTGAGATTTCCTATTTTGGAACCTCCTCCTTAGTCTTTCAAAAACTTTGGAGAAGTGGCCTCATTACTTTATGGTCACTCCTCATAATCTAACTGAAAATGTTACTACAGTTTTATTATCCACCAGCCTTGACTCCAAACAACTTCTGGCTGTTCCCCAAAATCAAATCTATTCTCAGCTGATGAAGATTTATCACCTTGGAGGACATTCAGAGACATGTGACTTTTAAGGCAATTCTTGAAAGAAAGAAAAGAAAGAAGGGAGGTGAAAGAAAGAAAGTTAGGAGGGAGGGATTGAAACTCTGACAAATGGCAGCTCTAGCAAAAAAAATATAACAGCTTCCCAAGGAGAGCCCTTTGGCAGAAAGAACACATAATGCGTGATTTTGGTTTATTTTTAAACAATTCTCATTAAATTACAGTCATAGTTCTGCAGGCATGAACCGGTTGACACTAGAGCCTCTTTTGTGTGTTTATATGACCAACAATGATACCCAAATTCAACAGGAAAAATTTTCAATGAAAAAATCAACTGCTAACGTTCAAATAACACGTGTTTACTTAACATAATATATAAATGGCTTTTTCAGTTTAAGATATTTCTTCCTCCATTATACAACTGACAATTGACTTTTTCACAGCCAAAACTTTAAAATGGCAAAACAGATTTTGAAGACATTTTCTGTAATTAAAAATGGCTGCTTAGATGCTGAGGGGGAATTTCTCAAGGATAATGTTGCTTTTTCACTTTTCTCTTGAAAGATTCAAATGAAAGAGAAATGTGTTGAAATCAAGTAATTAGAATTCCATTTGGTCCGTCATCCCTTTTCAAAATTTATTTAAAGACTCTAAATTTTACTGACAACTCTTTAGCACCACAGTATCTAGGAAAATAATAGTATTTGGTGTTTTCAGATGAATATAATAATCAAAAAGTCAGTATGATTTCTAATCACGAAGGAGTTGTCAAGAAATGTTAAATATCTAAATATTTTTTAAAACTGGCTTTGCATCAGAGCGAACGAATATCATTTTTGAAGACCATATAACTGTGGCACATATTAACTCCTCAAAATATCCATCTTACCCTTATAATGGGACCTCTGGATTTTCAGCAGGGCCCACAAAAATCATCCTAGAAAAACAAAAAATGACATTTCCTGTCTTTCCTTGATGCTGGATATGTACAAGTATGTACAGGTACAAGTGCTGACCAACAGAGTAGAAGAAAAGTGATACGTGCATCTTCCAGGATTTGTCCTAAATGACAGAGGGTAACCCCACGTCCCCTCACCCCTACTCCATCCTGCTGCCTGAACAAGGGCATGATCCTGAGCTTTCCTAGACCTTGATGAGGACTAAACATAAACACATACATACTAATAAAAATCACATAACTCATGGTTTTAAATTAAAGTTTAAAATCACGAGTTCCATCCTCTAATGAGCCTATATTTATTTGCTTAAGTAGCATGACCGTAATTGTTTCAGGGTGCAAAAACATAGGAGATGTCCTCCAGAAATGGAAAATACCTTTCCCCGATTCAGTGAATAGATTCTAAATTTTAACTCCAACAATTTTAAAAAATAATATATGTAACAATGAATAAATGATCTCATATAGTGTCAACATTTCAATAGTGGAAAAACCAATATTCATACCCTAGAGTTAAGAAAATACATCTTAAGACTTTTGAAAATCATATTATTTCCTTCCCAAGCATGAAGAAAAATAAAGAAAAAAAATACCATCTCTCCAAAAAGGTGTTAGGAGAGGCTACAATATCATTTTGGAATAAGCACAGAACGGCTAAAATGACATTAGATGGAAAGGGTTAAAAAAACAGACACAAGTCAGAAGCTCTGACCCTTCCAACTGTCACCTGTATCAACTTGACCATATTAGATTTCCTCTTGGAGAGTCTCAATTTTGTTTAGGAATATGGGGTACTATGTACCCTGCCCCCTTAGTAATCTTGTTGTTTCATGTATATATATGAATATATATATATATATATATATATATATAAATAGATCTTTAAAAAGAGCATCCTTTACAAATATAAGGAATATTCAAACAGCTATGTAATAAATGTTTATTAATACATGATAAAGTACATCAGTTTGCATGTGTAAAAAGTAAAGAAGTCACTTTGCTTTTTTAAACATATGTCATAGTAAATGCATTCATCTTTAAAAATCTAATGAAGATCTTCTCTTACCCACCCTTGACATTTTAGGAAAAAGATATAGTTTAATTTGCTTCTTTAAAGATTGCCCCCTCACAACTAAATAAATAAGCCTAATATTTACCAGTATTATATAAAAATGGCATATGCCCTACCAAACATTTTCCATTTTCTAAGATGAAAATCACATTGATTCCATGATTGATCATTAAGCAGAGTGTGAAAGACAGCCGATGGGCAGCCAGAACAGACCAGGAGAAGGCCGATTATGGAGTTATGGGTGCTGAGAAACATAGCAATTTTTAAAAATTAGTTTATTTTTTTAAAAAATGGTTTTTTAAATTAACTATCTTAGAATGCCTGAAAAAATAATTCTCAGATAGTACATTAAATACTGTCAGTTGTGTTATACTCTATAGTATGTTGCTATGCGGTTTCTTGATTTTATCAAAATTACATCTGAGGCAATGAAAACCATTTGTCTACATTTAAAATTTCTCATCTCTAGAACTCAATATTTTTCCTTGATGCATTCTAAATGCCCTAGTAGAAATTATTTTGAAAAGAAACCATTAAAGGTATGCTAATGACTCTGAACTGTGGCAGATGCTGTGGAAACAGGCCTGTTGGCTGAGGCACAGCGCCATTAACTATCTATCATAAAGTACTCGGGACTTGCTCATTTATTACTGCTGCGTTGCTCAAGGGGAGAGAAAAACAGTAAGAGTTTCTCTTTCTAAGGCAAAAATCATAAGCCACTCACTTATTCTAATGTCATGATCCCCACTGTTTATCTGCATGATAATTAGGAAAATCAGAAGTAGTGAAATATTGTTTTAAGAACGTGATTGGAATTAAACTGTGGAAAAGGCAAAGGAGGAAGCTCCACACACCAACTGGTAGGTCTCCAGCTCTAGATACTACATGTAGGCGCAAGTAGTCCTAGCTTCTAGGGATGAATCAAGAGGTAGAATTCCTAGCCTTTCGGGACCCGGATTCAGGAGAAGGAAGGATTTAGAAAGAAGCAATAGAAACACACCATTACTCTGAGAATTTTCTTTCCACAACCTGTTAGCAATATTTGTTGATCACCCATTTCGATGAGGCACCCTGATCCAGCCACTGTGGAAAATACATATACAATCATGTGCCACATAACTGTGCTCCAGTCAATAATGGACCACATATATGATGGTGGTCGTGTATGGTTATACTATATAGCCTAGGTATGTAGTGAATATACCATCTAGGTTTGTCTAAGTACACTCTATGATGCTCACACAATGACAAAATCATACCTAGTGACGCATTTCTGAGAACATATCCCTGTTGCTAAGCAACACATGTCTGTATATCGAGAAATAGATAACAAAAACGTATATCAAGAAATACAGAATTGCACTTTTATAAAGTACTTTCCTATACATGAGCTCATTTGATCCTACCAAGAAAGCTATAAGGAAAATACCATCTCGATTTTAGAAGAAAGGAAACTGAAGCTCAGGTAAGTGAGGTGACTAGCTAAATATCACAAGTTCATTAGCTGAAGTGCCCACGAATCAGGTCTTCTGTCTCTAAAGCCAATGCTCTCTTCTCCAAGATCAAGTAAGAAGAAAGTGACGTTAATAGAAAGGGACAAGAAGAAAGATGAATGAGGATATTTTCCTAACAAAAATATGAATAACGTGACTGCTACATAACATGCTTTATATGGATTTTATAATCAAACAACACAGAGGAAGTTTGAAACTGTATGTGGGCACCGAGGCCTTGGTACCAACAAATGGGCTTGCTAGGCTAACACCAAAACCGTCCAGGCCACTGGGTTACCAACCAGCAGCAAGAGGAGGGTGATACTTTGCCTACCTCATGCCCTCAATCAGTTATTCACATCAAGGGGTAAGCATCAGAATGGTATATTTTAAAAAGACACATTCCCAGGTCCCACCCTATAAGTCTGAGTCCACTGAGGCATCTGTACTTTATAATAGCTTGACAGGGGACGTGAATGACCAGCAGACTTAGGAACCTCCATCCTAGAATTGCATAGCACTTTCTTTTGCACCTGCATCCACAATTGATGGAGAAAATGAGTTTGGCACAAAATTCGCAACTTTAAAAGTTGGCTATAGGTTTTACAAGAGCAAGTGAAGGACAGGAAGTGTAACAAAGAATTAAATAGTAAACAATCCTGTCTAGGAAGGTAACATCGCGCCTAAGTGATTTTTAACTACAGAAAGGAAATCACTCATGCCAGCCCTGAATGGATAGATGAGAAGTTCACTTTTACAGCAAATACAACAAACTTAAGCCATACAGAGTTTGCTGATCACAGGTGTCTGATAGACAGTGTTAAAATATCCTAGGCTCAGAAAGTTTGTACTAACAATTTGCCTTTGGAGTCCAAATTATAGACTGCAGTAAAACCAAATGCTCCTTACCCACAGAAGGATTTTAAGTGCCCACCTTTTCAATGGGAGTTGGCTCCGAGGCACTAAAGAATAATGACAACAGGGGAGGCGGCAGTAAAATACCGCACTTTTAGAAAGACCTTTGAAGTGTTCTAAAGAGGTCACCTACTGCCGTCTATGAAGTAGAAGTCAACGTATCCATTATTTACTTATTTTAGAGCCATGAGGTAATAAACTCAATATTATATTCAATACTTCACTTCATTATTCCAATAGCTGCCTACTCTGGCCAGTGAAAAGGACTGTTTAAATGGCAAGTTCTTCATTTATATGTAAAAGTCCATGAACTAATGTCATCTAGACTCTTCATCAAGGAGATTCTTTATTGACACATAGTCTATAAAAAGAATCTTATAGAGTCCTCTACTCTACCTAATTCCCAGTGGCCTTACTAAGTGATTATAACCTTCTCCAATACTATGAGTTTAATATATTGCCAGGAGGTATTCAAATGTAATGGAGACGCTGAGAAACAGGTCACTTGCCTACCTCCTGCCTGCCTCAGGGGAGGCTCCACTCCTGAACCCCACTAGGCTCCACTTAGATGGATCGCCCAGGAACCACAGCTCCACCACCTTTCAGACTGTCCTGAGGGTCTC
Source organism: Avahi laniger (assembly GCA_963575035.1). Lineage (NCBI taxonomy): Eukaryota > Metazoa > Chordata > Mammalia > Primates > Indriidae > Avahi > Avahi laniger. The sequence goes on along the minus strand of CAUYSK010042404.1, from coordinate 21,538 downwards.
CCTGACTTGACTTTCTACCTAAAAGAACAGATCTGACATTTGGCAGACCAAACAGAGCCCAGCATGAGACCAAATTGCCATTATACCAAGACTGGACTATAGGACAACCCAAAGTAGCCACTTCACAGCTAAATCTCCCAGCCCCCTCTCTGCCTATTCACACTGATTTTCTTATCCGCCAGGGAGGCCCCAGCAGGCTTGCTCAACTTATGACATCTGTGGTGAATAGCATCAATCCCATTCAGTAAGCATGAGCTCCCACCGGGTGTAATTCCCAGTATGGAAATGCAACTATAAGTAACTTCCTCCTCTCCCACCTCAACAATGGAAGTCACATTCTAAATTGAGAGATGAATGCATACTTGACCAGACTATATTTCACTCAAACAGGGAGTAAAGGTCATAAATAGAGTGACCAAATGTCCAGGTTTGCCTGGAATGTCGCAGTTTATGTATGCTGTCCCAACATAATTAATAGTGTCTCCTTTAACTTTTCCACTTTGGATGATAAATTATAGGGTCAACCTAGTCATAAAAGAGTTCCAAACAAAGGGTTTTGGAAATACAGAGAAGACTGTGGTCATTTCTGTGTTAGGAAATCAGCGAGGCTTTACAAAGGCGGAGGTATTTATGCTGTGCTGGGAAATGAAAGGCAAAATTTAAATGAGAGGGCTGAGAGGCGGAGTAGAAAAGCAGCAGACAGTTTAGGCCAAGGGACCAGCTGCCTGCTCCTGCCACACTCGGGAGTTCATCTTTGATAAATGGTGGTGTATATTACAACCACTCAAAGCTTCTTGAGAGCATATACTATGCTCCATCTTGTGTCCCCCACCTCCTGACACAGCACCTGACACAGAGGAGGGGCACAGAACCCCTGGGCTGCTATTCTACTCAATGAATAGGGACATGGCAACATTCTGTCACCTATGTTCTGCTACATAGCTCTGCTGTTTCAAGAAGATTACAGCCATGACACTAGCATGCATTGTTGGCCTAACGGTTTAAGAGAACATGCCAGAGCTGGTAAGAATCTACCTCCTTTGTGGAGATGGGGTCAGGGCTTATCTTGAGGCAATCATCTAGAGACAGATTTTGGTTAAGTGGTTGAGAGGGAAGGCAAGTGACAATGCCAACATGGTGCCACCACAGCCCTCACCTTCAGCATCTCAACCAAAAAAAAGGGACTCTGCAATGTTCAGAGACAAGGGGGGCCCACAGCTATAGGCCCAACTGCTCAGAGGGTACAGCTCCCAACATTCCACAAAATGCTGCCCAGAAAAGCCACCAGGGCAGCAGCAGTCTCACTGAGGGGCCGAGTAAAGCAGAAATTTCCACTCTGTATGCAGTGAACTTCCCTCTCCATCTGTCCGCTCCTCTGGACTTCCATGCAGCTTGCCCAGACTGAGGCCCAAGTTGACCTTGTTCAGATAAAGCACAACTTTGATCACAGATCACCTGCAACTCAGTTCCATGCCCTTTAATCTCCACAAAATTCCTCTAGAATGGAAGTCACACAGTGTACTAAAGAGATGGCTTCCCTCTCTATAGCAAAAACATCAAGGAATTGCAAAGCAGGACACTATCAAAAATGGTAACTGCAACTGAGGAAGAGTCAACAAAGGCCCTTCTCTAACTGGGCCTCTGGGCCAAGCCCAGCTAAGTCATAAGGTCTCAAACTGTCACACTGTATGCACATAACCAACTTCTTCAGGCTCTTTCCCTCAGTGTGTGCCGGAGGTGGGGGGGGGGGCATTCTTCAGTAAACTATTGTCCTCCCCCACCTATGCAGAAAAGACCCACAAGCATGGTTATGAACAAAGTAAATACTTCCACGTCCTATAGCCACTGGTGTACATATTGCCTAGCTTTCCACAAAGTCATTCAGAATGCAGGGCAAAAAAGTACTTCTTAGTTTTTTCATCTAGAAAGTGGAGACAATTGCTGACATAGTTAATTTAATGTGCCAACTTGGCTAGACTACAGTATCCAGGTGTTTGGTCAAAACAGCAGTCTAGATGTTGCTATATAGGTTTTGTTTCTTGGATGTGATTAACATTTAAATCAGTAGACGTTGAGTAAGACAGGTTACCCTCCACAAGGTGGATGGGTCTGTTAAAGATGGCAAGGCAGACTTTATTCAGGGGGTGGCATGGCGATAGGTAATATGGACTGCTGCAATGGAGCCTTGCACTGGGGGAGAGAAACTGGACTCAACTCTGACTCTGCTAAGGACAAGTGGGGATTTATAGCCAAGGAGCAGGGTGGGGGTCAGTGCATGGAAAATTGTTAAGGGGAAACATCAAGGATAAAGAGTTTCTGGCTAAACCAACCTGACAGGATTATTGCTGGAGGCAGGCCAGGGTGATAAGATATCCAGGGTGGTCAGATATTAAGGGAAGAGGATTTTCCGTAAACTAACTTAGCAGGATTCTTGCTCAAACTGGATTCTACAAGAATAGAGAGGGAAACCCAAGGTTGGTCTAGTCAGAAAGGACTCTGGGGAGCCTGACTAAAGTTTTGTTCGAAGGAGAGTCTTTGTCAGGCTACATCCAACCAGTTGAAGTCCTTAAGAGAAAAAGATTGTGAGGTCCCGTAAGGAAGAAGGAATTCTGCCCCCAGACTGCATTACTACTCAAGACTGCAACATCAATGCTTCCCTGGATCTGAAGCCTGTCAGCCTGCCCTGAAGATTTCAGACTTGACAGCCCCTACAATTGTGTAAGCCAATTCCTTAAAATCAATCAACCAATCAATCAATCTCTCTGTGATCCCTACACACACACTCCCTATTGGTTCTTTTTCTCTGGAGAACCTTGAATAATATGAACTTATCTAATATAAAGCTCATGTATTTATATGGTGTTGTACAGTTTTAAAGAACACTTTCAAAAACATTCTCTTCTGATTCAATGTCAAAACTGTTTCAAATGAAATATAAAAATGGCCTGAATAATTATAAAGCACTCTATAGGTATAGAATGGCATAAAACAATGATAAATTGAATTAGAGCATTAAATACCAAGTTAACTATTTTTATTACCTTACGGTTTAATCCTACACTACTCCATTCTCCCTAATCCCTATGTATTTTAAGCATCAGCATTAAGCACGGTATGTAACAATTCCTCCTATTACAATGTAAGCTCTGTTAGGGTAAGGATTTTTTTAATAACATATATTTTGACATGTCTCCAGCATGTAGACCACAGTGCCTGGCACATGGTAGGCCCTAAATAAATAATTCTTGAATGAATGAAAGGAAATACATACACAAACACACATAAATAAAAAGAAAAAGTGAGGGGAAAAAAAGACCACTCTTGCTAAATTAATGGGCATTGGTTATGGTAGGCCAGTCATGTTATTAAAAGTATAAGAGCTTTATTATAACTTCACATAAGTACAATATAATGTCATTATAATCATAGAATGATGTCTGTCAATGATCATCATTCTCTGTATTCAGTGACCATATTTCCACCTCTTTGTTTCAAGGTAACAACAAAGAGAGGCTGGAGACATTTACTATCTCAGTCATCATAACAGCAGCCTTGAAGATAAATGATAAATAATAGGGGCCTTTTCCCCATCATTTAAGAGAGATTATGGCATAAGGCACTAGCTTCATTGTCTAGAAAGTTATGACATTAATCTTTGCCCAGCCAGTTAAGGCTCTCAGGTGAGCAGGTGGGCAAACGGTAGAAAGGACCACTGAGAAAACTACAGCATACTAGGAGAGGCAGAGAATAGGAGATGCATTACACAAAAACAAACATATATTTGCACAGCTCTGCTGAAGAGCTGTCTATCCCAAATGCTCTCTGAGTGCCTGGCTTACCCCGCAGCAGGGGCTTCCCCACCTTCAGGAGACCTGCTAGTCCCACGCCAGCCCAAACATATAGAATGATCCCCGGCCTTCTTGTTCTCTGGCCAGCAATCGTTACAGCCTCTCTGGAAACCACCATAAAGAAGATAGAAAAACGCTGCAGATAGGAAGCATAGAGATGTGAGTGCTAGTCCTGGCTCTATTACTTTATTCCTAAGAACCTTGGGCCTCCCTCTTCATAAATGAGAGAATATTAGATAGGGTGATTTCTAGGACCTCAAGTTCTAACAAGAACTATAGTGATTATGCAACATGATTTGCCCCTATCTACTCCAAGGCAAAACTGGCCTCCAAGAAAGGGGAAGGGAAGGAGCTAAGTAAGGCCCCAAACAGCAAATCCTGGGCAAAGCTTAGAAATGGATATATCACTCCAATTTGGTGAGGGTCTCACACCACTGGACACATCTCTGTGGGGCACACCCTTCTCAATTCCCTTTCAATGAAGCTTTGAAAAAGAAAAGCCCACTTGGCATGTGGCATGAGGGCCACCTATCAAAAAGCCCTGGGTAAAGAATTACTTTGAGTGAACTTAGTATTGCACATTTTGTCAACAGGATCAGAAGTTTACAGACTTATGAGTCAGCCAAAAAGCCAAATTACCACTTTAAAATAAGAATTACATCTGCCAAAAAAAGAACAGGCATGTGGGACCTCCTGCCAAGACATGCTCTTTCTGTAGACCAAGTATGTAGAAAGCCAAGTCATAATCAGAGAGTTACTTAATAAGTTTTATGACCTGAATGTGTGGTGGTATGAGGCTGAGACAGTCTATTATAAACATCTTCACAAGAGGTAGACACCCACCAGGGCCAGACAGTTGTCAGACCAGGGCAGGGGTGAAGGACACAACCATTGCTTGTCTTTTTCAATCTCTCCTTTCCTTCCATATGTTTAACTCTTTTCTAAATAACAAGTAATGGCTGAAGATGTGTTTTATTTTACTATGTAAGAATGTAAATTAATATTTATTCATTTCAGAGACTTGGGTAAACATGAAAAGCATTTTAAACGTATAAGAAACAAATTAAAAAGAAAAAACAACCCTACTATGAAACTTTCTGTCCCTGGAGATATACAGATATCAAAGAGTACTCTGATTTTTATCCTACTGAACATTACACTGTAAACGTGTCCCATGATATTAAAAAATGTTTTTAAAACTTTGTTTTAAAGACTGAAAAATAAAGATTGACATATCCTTTCTTTAGACACAGTAATATATTCCATCAGCAACAGGCAATTTTTGCTCTGCAGCCACTCAGTATGTTTTGAGCTTTACCACAATAGCACTACTAGAGTGAGCATCCTACTACAGTCCATAAGCACAGATAAAACCTCCCAAAATAAAAGTGCTCTGCCCAGTTAGAACCTTTAGGCCTTCTGAAACCCCCACAGTGACAAGGTAGCAGCCTAACAAACACAGACATTATCAATGACAACTGGGAGAGGAGGAGGGGGGTGTGTACCTCCTCCCCAAATATCAATCAGCATGCTTTCTGCCTAAGCAACATATGTGTGTATCAATGGTGGTCTTGCCAAACTAAACACTCCAGTACTTATCCCCCTTAATTCTGTCTTGAGAGAGAGGGAAATAAGAATTTCAGGCCAAACAGGAAAGAGGGGGAGGCCATGCCAAATCAGGGAAAAGTATATTTTGGAGGAGTCATGACCTAGCAGTAGCATCAAATCACATCATCACTCCACTTCCATGCATAACCCAAATTAGGTTATGCTCACATGCCAGAAACTTTTTCAGCCTTATATGTACTTCAGATTTGGCAACAATGCCCCAAAGCCTTGTATCAAACTGAAAACGCTGTGAGAGCATTCTGCTAGTTGGTTCTGTCCTGTCTTCACTGATGTAGGGACAACAGTGTCTTTTGTATAGCTTCTCTAGGATGACAGATATTAACAGAAATGCATGGATGGATTTACAGCTGGCACGGATCAATTTCTAGTTATTTTACAATTATTGATTAGGGAATTCAAACAGGCTTTGCTACTTGCCAGACAAAAAGCTAAACAACTCCTCTTCATAAATCTTGAGGAAAAAGCCAAAGAAAAATGTAAACTGATATATTCTGGAAACGGAGCATGCCAAGACAAGATTACAACCAGCTCAAAGCTGAAAATCAAGTAACAAATGTATCTCCAGAATAGAGCCTGAGAAACTTGCAGTCTTGGCAAGTCCTCTCACTCGCAGCAGCAACCTTTGTTGCAATCAGAATTGACGGAGACTTTTTCACTTCAAGTAAAAGATTTCTGTCAGGGTGAACATATTTTAATCCATGGCATGCATTTGTACCGTGTCATTTACAAGGACAAAACCTGACTACTTCAAGAGCCGGCTTTTGTTGTGTCACTCTACTACGGGCCCAGTGCACATGTTCCAAAAAAAAAAAAAAAAAAAAAAATTCAAAGAGAGGAGCAGGGAGAAGAGAGGGCGCAGAAAGCAATATTATAATATGCATGCAGAGCATATGTACAGTTAGAGATGTATCTTGGAAATGGTGATCTACAAGACGGAGACACACAGTTAAAATATGCTGCATTCTAAAGGAGGATGTTATTTAGAATTTGTTCTTTTTGATGCCTTTAGGGTTGGAACTGAGCCAGTATCTTTATAATATATTGAGTTCTTCAAGGAGGTAAAAAATAATATGTTTGAAGCACCAATACATTCTTCCGGCACCTGTGCATGACAGCAAAAACAGGAAACATTCTGAAGATGCCACTGTCCACATGTTGCAAATTTAGCATGGGGCAAGGGGGTGGTAGGAAAGGAAGAACAATTACGCCAGGAATAGGCAAGGCACATTAAAAATTAACAAACAACTTTTAATGAGCTGAAGAAATAAATGGAAAACAAAGGAAGCATTTGAAAAGACGAATCTTTGTTTGAGCTTAGAGGTAGCAAAAGGGTTTAGTGCAAAAAGGTGTGCAGCATGATGGTTTGATACACACATACATTGTAAAATGATTAACACAATCAAGTGATAACACATCTATCACCTCACACAGTTACCTTTTGTATGTGTGTGGTAAGAATACTGAAGCTCTACTCCCTTAGCAAATCAATACAGCATTATTATTAATAACTATAGTCACAAAGCCCAGCCTCTGGCAACCACTGTTCTACTCTCTGCTTCTAGAAGTTCAACTTCTTTAGAGTCCACATGTGAGAGAGATCATACAGTATTTGTCCTTCTGTCTGGCTTGTATCACTTAGCATAATGTCCTTCAGGGTCACCTATTTGTTGTTGCAAGTTTAGGGCACTTAATAGTTAAAGTAGATCAATTTCTATTTTAATTTGATTGTACACATTTTTAAATATCAACTTAAGTTTATTTTCCACAAAAACTTTGAGTTTTCATTCTAAACCAACAAACGCGTATTAGTGGAAAGATCCCATCCTCTTATTTCCAAGAAAAGGATCCCTCTTCTCATTTTGACACATTCCGTATAGTGACTAGGAACATTTATACCTGTGCCTGTGACCACACCACCTCTACTAATCAGAATAAGTATTCAATAACAAAAATCCAATTTAACCAAGAAAATAGAGGCTTTCAACTTTAACTGTTTTTCTTTTTTAAAATGGACTTTTTTAATAACTAAAGAAAATTAAAATAGATGTGACTCTTGGAATTGGTAACCTATTCATAAAACAAAATTACTTTATAAAAACTCAATTTATAGTTATACAGAACTTTGCATTCTCTAAGAACTCCTGTACTTATACATGTATTCATCAAGGTAACAGACTTGAAAGAGAAGTACACTAACGACTTTGTCCTCATTTTAAATAGATGGAAACAAAGGGTATAAAGAAAAGGAAGCAATTTGCCTAAAATTACATGGAGTAGTACCTGCGAGGGAAGGGTGGAGGAACAGAGAAAAGACTATTTCAGATGAAGTTATTGTTCAAAAACTGTAGAAAAACAGGAAAAGAGTTCACTGTCTAATAGTTTTTAATGATACAACTTGGATGCCTGCTACATTTAGAAGATGTGGAGACATGGAATCTACACATGTAGATGCTGGTGAAAGTGGTTTTGGTTCACGAAAAAAAAAAAATTCCTAAAACAACTATTTTTTATTAATCTGTATGTCTGAATGAAACTCTTCACCTTTTTGCTCATTTTTCTTTTTTCTTACCACTTTTTTCTTACCAAACTCTAACAACGAATGCAAGAATTCATAAATTGAAATTAACACAATGTTCATCTTGATCCTGTTGTTTGCAAATCAAGTTTAAAATGGAATTTTAAGACATGACAACTAGTTGCAATATATGATCCTAGAATGTGTCCTATATTAAGAGAAACAATTGCTATAAAGTACATTATTCAAACCATTGACAAATTCTGGATTAAAGATTAAAACAGTCATCGATGTTAAATTTCTTGATTTTGACAACTCTATTTTTTATGTAAGAAACACATACTGATTTTTAACAAGTAGAAGTATTAAGAGGTAAATGGGCATGATCCCAGCAATCCATGCACAAACGATCTGCCCTCCCCCCAAATATATATATATAAAAATATATAAATATATTTAGGTAGAAACAGAGAGAATGATAAAACAAGTGTGGTAAATATTTCCAAATAGATGAATCTGAGCTCAGTTCTTCATACTATTCTTATAACTTTTCTATAAGTTAAAAATTATTTCAAAGTAAAAAATTTAAGAAATTAATTTTAAAATTCTAATATCTTACAATGTCTTTACCTTTACCACATGGAACACAGAAAAAATTATATACACATACACACATATAACCTAACAATGCTGATGCTCAGCTTTTTTTGTAATAACAGACACAAAGTAAAAATCAGTTACCAGCTCTTTCTTATCGTTCTGCCAGAGCTATGAGGAAAGAGTTTATTTTTTTGAAATAAACTAGTTTTTTAACACATTAATTAATCTGCTGTCAACAGAATTATTCCTGGCATTAGAAAGCACAATTGGAAAATACATTAACTATTATACAATTACACACTCAATTTTTTGTTTTTTTTTAACTTAACAAATCTCCAAAATGGTCAATGACATAATTTTTCAAACAATTTTTAAATAAGATCGCCTAGGTGCAGGAAATCTGAGTTGTAATCCTAGCTTTATCCCTGTGCAACCTTTAGGTTCATAGTCTCTTTGAACATCTGTTTTATCATCTCTAACAGTATGACAGATGTCCTGCTCATATCAAATACCAAATGAGACAATGGATTTGAAAGCTCTTGGTTAAATGACAAACAAAACTAATACTGAAAACAAATGTTGCTTTTTGTTTTGATGCTGGTTATTTCTAAACTTCATGAGCTTTATGACACCAGCTAGAAATACTTTGTGATTCCTTTCAGGTTCAGAGACACGGTTGCAGGTGATCAGTTAGCTGTGTTTTAGGCGACCAATTGGCCCGTGTTTCTGAGAGTCAAACATGTGATTATAGATAGGTAAGATAGGATTTAAAATAGGTGCATAGATTGGGCTACAGAAACTGTAAAAAGATAATGTTAATTTCTAAACAGAAATTGTATATGAGAAGGTTTTTATAATCTCCAATAAAACTGGCTTATGACACTGATTGGTGTTCTTTCTTATCAAGAGAATATTAAACATACATCTGGAATTAAATTTATAGTCACTGTTTGGAACAGGCAGAGGATAAGTACAGAACTTCGTAACCACTTGTCATAAAAGGTGGAAGAAGAGGTAAAGCCAGCCAGAAAATGCTAAACATTTAATCTAATCAACAAGTTTCTATGGCAATGGAGACATCTGATATGCCACAAGTAATCATAAATTGTTGGTGCTGATCATTCCATTATATTTTTTTTGAAAATAGTATGGTGCTGTCTGAGTAAATCATATTCTGCCTGGGGCTATGTAGCTTACTTCGAATTATTTCAGAATCATCTAAAATGACTCATTTTTCTATTAAAATGATGAATGGGGTAAATGAGGTATATAATAAATACTGCAGGTTTGTAAACAGATTCCTGCTCTCTAGAGAATGGAGGCCTTACTTCATTTGGTAATTCTGCCCCTCGGTATTTTCAGGAGAAGTCATCCTTAAACCGGAGTTAGTAAAGAAAAGAGTAGAGTGAATCACACTGAAACAAAATGGTGAATGTCTCTACGGTTAAGGGAACAACTGAAGATATCTGAAAATAAGTCCCCTGTCCAAATCAGGGCACAGTTCATAACATCAAGAAACACAGAAAAAACATAACTCAGTACCATTTAAGAACCATATGTGAGCAATAAAAGCAGGGATACACAAAAGGAATAAATACAGAGCTAGAATGTTCAACATTGTGAAGAATTTAATGTCTGATAAACAAAAATGAAGTAGCTCTCATTGCACATGGTATATTACATGGTAGACAATACTGCTATTCAATTTTTGACTGAATTCACTAAACCACAGGTCCACACACAATAGGTTGAAAATGATTCACAAAGGATATATCAGAACTGACAGTTGTGAGACTTACCATGAAGACACACTGAAAAGATTGCTATTGAACAAAATGGGAGTTCATCTGTGTTATTGTCTCATTCAAAATATAATGTGCAAAACACTTAGTTGGGATTTGTAAGGATTGACAGACTTGATTACGCTTGGGTTAAACTTTTAATTTGTTACATGTTAAAGTAAACACTGAAGGCCATATTTCTTAGCCTCTTCAGCAGGAAATGAGATTATGATGTCAGTTCAATAAAATTCCAAGGCCCTAATGACAGTTCATTTCAGACCAGGCAGTGAAGCAAATATGTTAACAATAAATGCCAGACCGTTAAAAAGAAATGGAATTATAACCAGCCCTTTGCACCTTAGTTACCTATGGATTTTTACTCAGTGCTCTCCATATCTCACCTGGACAGCCATAATGACCCAAGTGATAGGATGTCAATAAGCTATTTATGGTGGGGCTAACACATAGGCCACCACTCAACAATAGTTGCCCTGAACCAATTGGTTTGCAAGCAAGTTGTTAAATTTTCCAAAATATGTTTAGAATGAAAATGTAACAACACATTTTAAGCAAAGTTGCTCCCCACAGCTGTCTTTAAAAATGTTTAATTGTTGCCAAGAACTTCAATAGCTTTATACTGAACTGTACTGTCTTCTTCTTTAATCACTTTGTCAACAAGGTCACATAGCCTGAGACAGTCCCTTGGAGAAAAACAATATAAGCAAATGGTAATCACCTCTACATTGTGTTCACTGGGTAGGCTCCCTGATCTTGACAGTGAGCTTTCCACTGGCAGAAGCACGCTCAGATGTTCTCTATGTCCAGACCCCTCAGTATCTAGCCAGCACGGTATCTTGCTTCTCTAAGGCTACTTGGCTATGTTAAGATCCTAGGAATTTCTGCCAACCTCCTGGATGAGGAGGGGGTTTGAAGATGTACATTTGGGAAATATATTCATCTGGGTAAGTTTTCAGCATATAAGCAACGTTGTAATCTGTAGTCACGGTCCTATTCATTCTTTGGGCTCTTCACATAAAGCCTAGGCTGGCAAACCGAAACTAAACACGTTTATCCCTCTCCACTGCAGTAGCAAGCATACCTGAAGCTGCCCTTCCACTCCACAGAATATTTGATTAAACATCTCTTCATAAGGTTGTGTGCATTCCAGCTGACAATAACAATGCTGCCATAACACACAGGAAATAAGGACCATACGTGACAACAGAGAACATAAAGGGAGAAAATAAGACCCGAATGCTTTGTCCCAGAAACTATAATGGCCTGCTGGATCCAAATGTACAGGAGGCAAAAAGACACAAAGTGCCTCTGCTCCCACGTGTCTTGAGGGATGCTTCCCTTTGGATCTCCTGGTAAGCTATTAACTGAAGAAGAGTTAGAAAGAATGGGAGTTGCAGATGGATCCCAGAGCCCATTCTGATCGTAACACTGAAGAAAATATCTTACATCTAAATGGCTCAAATTGCTCAAACATAAAGTGGAAATCCTATATTTAAGTAGTTTTCAAAAGCAAAAGCTCAAAAGCATTAACTTCTTTTTTTAGCATTCAAAGCAAACAAATATTCTAAGCATATTAGAATGATTGGGGCTTGTCTAGGGCAAGAAAACCAGCACATAGCATATATAACCAGAGATTAGAGCTTTAATGGGGGTCATAATCAAAGCACTATATGGCACCAAAAAAATAGCAAAATTTTTTTTTAATTATCTCTAAATGCCCAATTAAAGAAGCCAGGATAAACACTGTTACACTGCACTTTTAATCATCTGGCTAATTTTAATGATACTAAAAACCTCTCTTACTATTCTTTCACATAGAACTTCTGAACATGAACCGTATCGATCATTTCCAAGTTACAACCCCATCTGTACCCTTCACCTGTGGGCACAATCTCACTATATTTGGACAGCAGTGGTATTCTTATCTTCTTTCTTTAATTTAGTCATTTTTCTCCATACCCCAATTCAAAACCTTTTTCTCTTTTATCATGAAATTTCAACTGTCACAGTTTGAAGCACAAACAAAACACAGAACTAAAAAGCACACAGCACAAAATTAATCAATTCTTCCTCTTGATTGCTTCACTGGTGCATTTCAGACAAAAAGGAAACTGGGGATGAAAAGTGACATTTTGCTGAAACAGTTGCTTAAATCTGTAAAAACTAAATTTATGCATTCACCCACCCTATTTTTTTTAATGTTATTTTTTCCTAAACAGTATGAGATTTTATAAATTCAAAAATTACAGCATAAGTATTAGGGCAGGGGAAGAAATCCAAGGTAACAATGACCTTCCCCACAAACCTCAGATTTGACTGAAAATTCTTTAAGGAAAAGCAACCAGATCTAACTCATCTTTGCATCCCCAGAGAACTAACAGCACCTAGTACACAGTGGGTGTTTAATAAATATGTGATGAAGGGGAATGCAGAAAGGAACCAAAATACCTAATAATCTGACTCATGTTCTCACCAAGAGTTGAACAAAACAATCAGTACAGTCTCTGAGGCCAGGACCTTCCTCAATGATACACTGAAGTCAGACTTCACAATATATGCTGAACCCAGGATGTTTTTTAAATTGATTGCTAACTTTTTATATCTAAAATGGTACAGAATTGCTGACACTAGCAACCTTGTAGTTAGCCTTGATGCTTCTCTTAATCCTTCAAACCTAAAATCTTAGTAATACTGTCTCCCAAATATTTCTTACATCTCTTCTTTTCTCTGCCTCTCTGCTAACACTGCCCTCATTGAGGCACCACCTGTTCCCACTTGGATTAATGCAAGGCTTTCTAACTGGTCTCTATGCTTCTAGTCACTTCCTCCTCTATTCCTCCTCTCACACTTCACTGGAGTGAGCTATCAAAATGTCTAACTATTTCATTGCTTCCCTTCAAACTCTTCCATGCGTCTAGTGTAGAGTTCATCACAGGCATGCAGGGTCCTCCCCTCCAGGATCTGAGGTCCTGCCAAATACCTCTGCCTCATCCCTCAACACTCCTTGCCCTGAACCTCCCACTCAGCAACTCCTTGTAGTGTCCCACTCTCCCCACGTTTCAGTGCTTTTGCCTGCAATATCTGAGAATGTAGCATCCCTTCTCCTCGACCTTGGGGGCAAATCCTGCTCTTCCTTCAAGAGTCAGCTCAGGTACGCTTCCCTACAAAATCTCTTCTATTCTTTCCCACTCCTCTCCTCCTATTTCCAGGACTTGAGTAAATTCAATTATGCATTTATTCAGCCAACAAATATTTATTGACTGCTTACTGTTTGCTCAGCACTCGCATATATTAGGCACTCAAATATGGGTCTAACAATTCAATGCAGATATAGCAATGAGTTAAAAAGAATGCAAAGTTTCTGCTTTCACAAAAGTGAGATTTCTTACAAGACTATAAGTATAGCTCTGTAAAAGACTTAGCACCTTGAAACATTTTTAATGTATCTGCCTTCCATGTTATACTATAAATTCCTTAAGGACAGGATTTTGTCTTCTTCATTTAGTACTTTTCTTACAGTAGGCACTCAATAAAACATCTGTCCAAAGAGTGAAGGAAACTCTCTCACATTTAGCTTTATAATTTCCAGAATATTTAAGTAAATAGTATCTTAAGTAAGTAAATCAAGACTTCCTTTAAAGTTTAGATTTTCTAAAAAATGAAAACACTACACAGTTCTATGGTGATAGCAAGAAATACCTAACATTAAACCAGCATAACTTAATGACAGAAAAAAAGAGTGAATCAAAATTTTAATTGGCATTTTAAAAAGAATATATAATTGCAAAGTAAAAAAGAAATCAACCTACTACTCTTCAATTTAAAAAAAATGTAATGACATAGCAAATATTAGATTCCATGTACAAGAGCTTAAAAATACACAAAATAGCAAGTTGCATTAACTTTACAGGTTTCCTGGTCCTGTCCTTTTTATTTATCTTTACCGAGGTGCTTTCCTGCTCCTAAGCAGCATACTTTCTTTTTTCAATTGACGTAACTCACCGCCCTCGGACCAGCCCTGGAAACATACTCTTAATGTGAATTTCATTTAACATTTTCATGTAGGTAAAATCATCAGTGAACTGCCTCTTCCAAAGCCTCTGGATAAAATCAATTGATTAAAATACTGGCACCAGTCAATGCTGGGTAGGGGGAGAGGCTGGTGTGCTCTCCTAGAATCTAGAGCAGGATTAACAGCTTCCCCAACTAAAGCAATTCTTCCAAAGGGGGAAGTTTTGATCTGATCCTATTTTAAAACTTCAACAGGGCCTTCGTGACTTTGCTCTTCAAAGAGCTTTAATAAAGCTAGCTGCTAAAACAACTGTGGGAAGAAAAACCTGGACTTATTTCACAGTACCAACGTCATATCAGCTCCTCTCCCCACACCCCCAGTGCCCCTAGTTCTCCTGAAAGACAGCTTTTTAATTACTTCGAATGTGTGAAAACCAACCTTCACTTTCCTGCAGGCTGCAAAATTGGGTTCTAAATAAAGAGGACTAAAACCAGTGTTTGGCTATCACTTAAGAGTCGCATGTACTAGAATTAAGAATGGCAGCAATAGGTGCTTAGCACTCACAGCAAAGCAATGCTAACATTCTTGGGGTGACTCACACATGAACTACAGGTTCTGAAGATGCCCACCACTCCTGTTGGGGATCAAGAAACTAAGGAACAACAACAGGCCTGCAGTCACATTCCACACCACTGACTCTGTTTTGGAGAATGGTGGTATGCATAATCTGAAAACCTAAAGCATCTAGGGGATATATACATGGTGGAAAAAAGGCAGAAAGAGCTTCATACCTCTAAACACTGACGGTAGGTGACAGAATTACAGTACTGCTCATTTTCTTAGTAATCTTTTTTTATTTTCTAAATTTTCTATGATATTCTTGTATTATTTTAATAATTAGGGGAAAACTCAATGAACATCCAGCCATTAAAAAGTGACCATACAAAAACAAATTTATTGATATAGAAACCTTTACTATATAGTCTAAAGGTTTTGATGTGAAGGCTATTGTATGAGTCATATAAATATGTGTATACTATTATCTGTTTGAGGAAATACATTTGCACACATTAAAAATAAAACTTAGTAGAAAATAAAAAGGAATATAAAAACTACGAACCAGAATGTTAACAGCAGTTATCTCTGGATAGTGGTACTTTGAGTGATTTTAATATTTTTTGTATTTATTTTCTGGTCTTTATCCAATGTCTATGTATGTCTTCTATAATAACAATAAAGGGATAAATGTGGCAAATAAATCGGGAATTAAATTGCCATAGGTAGCCACGTTGCTGTGGTCACAACATAACCACTCAGATGTCTGAGAACACTCAAGGCAAGAAGGGACCCTCCTGAATCAGCTATCATCCTCCTGTATAAATTCTACTTTTGTTCCCTAAGTGCTTTGAAGACTCTATTTGGCCAATATTATGATAGATGCTGAAATTCAGGAGTTCTGAGTACTGTAATTTGCCATCTATACCCACAACCCCAGAATCATTAAGGAAGAGATCTACAAAACAGAATGTACGACACCAGTTTCTTATGCTTAACCAGCTAAACAAAAGAAAATAAAGGCAGACAACAGACAAGATTTATTAGGTAAAAAGAGCAAATAGACTGAAGATATGCTATTCCAATCACACACACTGCGTAATATAATTTAGTTACTGTTGGGTAACATATCTTTTTATACTTTTACATTTTTTGTGAAAACTCTCCTCTCCCTATGTCTTTGTGTGTGTGTGCATGTGCATTTAATGAGCTTTTTCAGTTTTTTAATCTTGTTTGTCTCCATGGACTAAGAGAACAAAACAAGTCCAGGGGAAGAAAAGTAGAAAGAGAAGAGTGCTTCAAAGATGCAAAAGGGCAAAAGCTGGGTCCAAATGCCAATCAAGGATTCTTCTGCCCTCTGGAAACTAAGAATTTTGCTCTCAGCTTCCTCAAACATGAGCACTATTAACCCTCTCCACTCCACCCTCGGACTTCAAACTGGGGACTTTAATATGCATGAAGATGACCCGTCAGCCCACTGGCCTGACAGTTTTTTAACTCCCTCAAAAAAAGCCCCTTCAGCTTAGATGTACAACAGATACAATCATCGATTGCGTTACTCAATGCTTACTGCCTTTAATTCTGAAATTATTCTCCTTTCAAGATGACTGACTTTCCTTCCACCTCTCTTATTCTCTTAGTTCCGCGGAATGTGTGTGCTGCTCTCAGGGCGGCTGCCAGTCAGCCTACTGACATTTCTGCCTTCATCTGTCACCACGGTTCTGGCTTCACTATCTACCCACGCAGCCTGGACCCTGGATTAGTCACTAAAGAAATGGATTCATTGTACATGAACTTCCTTTCTTTTTCTCTGTTTGCATCTGGTAATAGGTTAGACTTTCAACAAAATGATCAAAGTAAAGAACAGATGAGAACAGAAACTAACCCTTTTCTTACGAAGTGTTAATGATTCCCAGTTGCCTAATGAACTAGGAACATCCCCCTAGCTCTTGAATTCAAAGTTCTCCACTACATGTTCCCACTCTCCCTGCCCAATGAGTTTCTGAATGTTTTATAACGAGGACTAAAGGTTCTGAGAAGTTATATCTGGGTTTCTAGGGAGGCACGTGGGCACTGAGCAGCCAGGACTCCAGGGTTCAACCAGAGCAGCTTCACTTTTATCTAACAATAGAAAATTATTCAATAAATTATACTGACTACAGAAGACATATTATTACTCAGCCATTAAAAACTACAATTCAGAAAAATGTTTGGCAACATAGGAAAATGCTCATGATCCTAAACATTATATACGGCATTATCCAAATTCTTCAATATGTAATAAACCTATAAAAGAAGTAGTCTAGAGGGAAACACATACCGGTATAAACCATGGTTATATCAGAAAGACAGATTTATAAATGCCTTTTAAATTTTTTTTTCTAATTAATAATCATTTTTTTTAAAACATGTCTATGTAATTTTTTTAAAACTATTTTCTTTAAAAAAATTATTTGTTCTCTTCAAAAAGATTGTTCCCCAAGGCTCTTGCTCTGTATTTCCTCTTTCCTACAGCCCAGAGAGTAATTGAGCAAACCTTACTCATCTTTGCTGGAGTCTTCCAGACTAACATCTGGTAGTCACCAGCGGGGAAAGAAAGAAGGCTAGGCTGCTGGCCCCAGAGATTTCAAAGACAATAAAACCAAAAACAGGGGAGAAAAAAGTAAACAGACAACAATTCCTCAGGCATGATACATGTGCCTGTGTATGTGTGTTGGTATTTACTTCAATACTTTTGAAGTTACCTGCCTTAAAGCCCTTCATGGTGGGTGGGTGGGTGTGTGGGTGTGTGTGTGTGTGTGTGTGTGTGTGTGTGTGTGTGTGTGTAAAAGACACAGTCTCATTCTGTCACCCAGGCTGGAGTGCAGCGGTGCAATCACAGCTCACTGTAATCTTGAATTCCTGGGCTCAACTGATCTCCCACCTGGGCTTCCCAAGCCTGGCTAATTTTTTTTTTTTTTTTTTAAAGAGAAGGGGTAATACTATGTTGCCCAGGCTGATCTTCAACTCTTGGCCTTTGCCTCCCAAAGTGCTGTGATTACAGGCGTGAGCCATCACGCCCGGCCCTTGATGGTTAATCTTAAATTGTCATATACCAGTAAGAGGCAAAAATGAAGAAAATCTAAGCAAAAAGAACATGAATATTATTAACACTAAAAGTTGGCACACAGTACTTAGCTTTTCCCAAACATCAGGGATTTCCCTGTAGGCAAGAATTTCCTACTAAATCTTTAATACTCACCAGGTGCTTTGCCTTAGCGCGTTCTTCCTCGCTTGATATCCTCTCTCGAAGGATAGCCCTGGTTAACTGCTCATTGGCAGCTGCCCTCTCTCGGTCCAGATCTTTGCCTTGCTTTAGTCTGAAATTACAAGAAAGGTGTAACTTAGAAAAGGTATTTTATTAGTTGATATTATTTCTTGTTAAGTAATTAAATAAAAAGATAGAAACACATAGCCCAAAGAGTCATAGCAGAAATCATCTTGGCCCATAATCTATCAAAAGCAGGTATAACAGTAAATTCCCATGCAGCCTCTATGCAAGCACTTAAAATGGCCAAATTCAAATACATGAAGAAGCTTATTAAGTTGGCTACCAAACATATCTAAGTTTTACAAAGTTCTTATGTAAAACTGAAATCTGCCCACCAAAAAACTCTTTCCCTTCTACCTCCATCTGTCCTCTAGAAATTTAAGTAATAAAACTAATTAAGAAGCTATCTGCATGACAAATATTTGAAGACAACCATTCTTTTTCCCTCAAAACTAACTCAACTATTTACTGAATAGGCCGCAGATGCAGTGGCTCATGTCTAACAGACTTTGGGAGGCCAAGGCAGGAAGATCGCTTGAGGCCATGAGTTTGAGATCAATCTGGGCAATATAAATTTTAAAATTTTTTAAATTAATTGCACAAAGTTGCACATTCCTGTAGTCCCAGCTACTCAGGAGGTTGAGGCAAGAGGATTGCTCAAGCCCAGGAATTTGAGGTTACAGTGAGCTATGATAGCATCACTGTACTCCAGCCTAGTGAATACACACCAGGCACTGTGCTAGGCATTGAGGACACAATGGTGAACAAGACAGAGAGGTCCCTGTCCTTGTGGATCTTATATTACAGCGGGGAAAACAGAGATGTTAGAGAACTAATAACACAATGACGACATCTTTCCTCCCCATTTGTTACCCCTATTTTCCAACAATCCTCATATGTAAATATGGCTACAATCCTCATATGCAAATATGGCCTTTCTTTTTTTTATTTCAGCATATTATGGGGGTACAGATGTGTAGGTTACATATGATGCCCTTCCCCCCACCCAAGTCCAAGCTTCAAGTGTGTCCATCCCCTGGGAGGGGCGCACGGCATTCATTGTTTGTGCATAAGCCTGTCCCCTCCTCCTCCCTCTCCCCTCCCCCTGCCCAACATCCAATAAATGTTATTCTTATATGTGCTCTTAAGTGTTGATCAGTGAAATCAATTTGATGGTGAGTACATGTGGTGCTTGTTTTTCCATTCTTGGGATACCTCACTTAGTAGAATGTGTTCCAGCGCTTTCCAGGAGTATACAAGAGGTGCTATATCACCATTGTTTCTTAAAGCTGAATAGTATTCCACGGTATACATATACCACAGTTTATTAATCCACTCATGTATTGATGGACACTTGGGTTGTTTCCACATCTTTAAAATTGTGAATTGTGCTGCTATGAATATTCAAGTGCAGGTGTCTTTTTCATAGAGTGACTTTTGTTCTTTTGGGTAGATGCCCAGTAATGGGATTCCTGGATCAAATGGTAGTTCTACTTGTATCTCTTTAAGGTGTCTCCACATTGCTTTCCACAGAGGTTGCACTAGTTTGCAGTCCCACCAGCAGTGTATGAGTGTTCCTATCTCTCCACATTCACGCCAACATTTATTGTTTTGGGACTTTTTGATAAAGGCCAGTCTCATTGGAGATAGGTGACATCTCATTGTGGTTTTGATTTGCATTTACCTGATGATTAGAGATGTTGAGCATTTTTTCATATGTTTTCTGGTCATTATTCTGTCTTCTTTTGAAAAGTTTCTGTTCATGTCCTTTGCCCACTTTTTGATAGGGTTGTTTGATTTTTTCTTGATGATTTTTCTGAGTTCTAAACAGACTCTGGTTATGAGCCCTCTGTTGGATTTGTAGCACGCAAAAAGTGGAATTAAAGGCATACAAATGGGAACAGAAGAGATCAAACTCTCACTATTTGCTGATGATATGATATTATATCTAGAAAACCCTAAGTTTTCAACCAAGAGGCTACTGGAATTGATAAATGAATTCAGTAAAGTCTCAGGATACAAAATCAATACACACAAATCAGAGGCTTTCATATACGCCAATAGCAGTCATACCAAGAACCAAATCGAAGACTCAATTCCCTTCACAATAGCAACAAAGAAAATAAAGTACCTAAGAATATATTTAACTAAGGAGGTAAAAGACCTCTACAGGGAGACCTATGAAACACTGAGGAAGGAAATAGCAGAAGACAAATAGGTGGAAAACCATACCATGCTCATGGGTTGGCAGAATCAACATTGTTCAAATGTCTATGCTACCCAAAGTGATCTACAGATTCAATGCAATCCCTACTAAAATACCAACATCGTTCTTCACAGATGTAGAAAAATTAATTTTATGCTTCGTTTGGAACCAGAGAAGACCCCGCAGAACAAAAACAATTCTAGGCAATAAAAACAAAATGGGAGGCATCAATTTTACCAGACTTCAAACTCCATTACAAAGCTGTAATAATCAAATCAGCTTGGTACTGGCACAAAAACAGAGCCATTGACCAGTGGAACAGAACTGAGAACCCAGATATAAAACCATCCTCATATAGTCATCTAATCTTTGACAAACCAGACAAAAACATACACTGGGGAAAACAATCTTTATTCAATAAATGGTGCTGGGAAAACTGGATAGCCACATGTAGAAGACTGAATCTGGATCCACACCTCTCACCTCTCACAAAAATCAACTCGCGCTGGGTCACAGATTTAAACCTAAAGAATGAAACTATTACAATTCTAGAGGAAGATGTTGGAAATACTCTTCTAGACATTGTCCTAGGCAAAGAATTTATGAAGAAGACCCCAAAGGCAATTACACCAACAACAAAAATAAATAAATGGGACCTGATCAAATTTGGCTTCTGCACAGCCAAAGAAACTGTCACAAGAGCAAACAGGCAACCTACAGAATAGGAGAAAATTTTCGCATGCTACAAATATGGCCTTTCGACAGCAGGGCTCCTTACTTCCCGAATGCCTCCAATGTGTTCCTTAGCTCCATACTAAACCTCCACACTCCACACATGGTCTAATAAAGAAAGACAGCAGAACCTTATCTCCCTGCATTTGCACACAATACTAATTCTATTAATGAAGCATAAGATTGCATTATGTTTATCAGGAGCCTCATCACACAATTAGATCATATTAAGTTACAATCCACTAAAACCCCTCATTGTACACAATAAAGATAAATTACTTTGGCACTGATTTTTGCCATAGTGCCTGGCACATAAAGGCATTCAGTAATCA